>JAHHUM010000600.1:200821-475709 GCA_036173005.1 Crenichthys baileyi
ATCAGAAATGATTATAACTATGGTTATATATAAACTCACCACGGGCAAGCCTAGAATTCAGTGTGGAGTCATGGACAGACCCAGACATTGCTGATAATGTGGGCTGCATCATACATGGTCTTGACAGATGCTATGTCAATTACATTTATATTAAAAAAGTATTTAATACAGAATAGGTTAGAAAATCCTTTATTGTCCCACAATGGGAGAAATTTGGGTGTGTCAGAAACAAAGCAAAAGGCGATGAAAGCATCCAGGTTCATACATCACAAGAACCATAGAAAAAGTTACCAGAATAGACGCTATAAGGACCAGTCGGGAAAAACCGGAGTCACAAAAAGAGGCTGTACTAGTAAAGGAGAATAAAACCCAGGAAACATTAAATATACATTTGAACAAACTGTGTGGTTATCAACAAAGCAGGCTCAGATTAATTAAACGAGAGGTGCAGCATAGTCAGATGACAGAATCAATGTTAACACCTGTTGAGCAGATGATAAACTGTGCAATATAATATCAAACAAATAAAACAATCTCCTTCATTCAGTGAAGCAGTGAATGTAACTGCCATGTATGCAGCGAATGATGCCTGGAAACCCAAAAATATATCAATAGATAATCCTTGAAGTCTCAAAATGTGATACCAACTAAATTACTGCTTTCACCGATTCCTGCAGTTCTGTGAAATTCTTCTTTCATTATTCTTGTGTGTCTGTGTGTTAAAGAGTGGTGGAGGCTCCCATCTAGAATCACAGTTAAACTTTAACTAAACCTAAGCTATGTATGTCTGATGACATAAACCACAATTACACTTTTTACACAGAATTAAACCCTGGTGTCCTGTGTGGCAGGTAGGAACACGAAACACTCTGCTAAGAAGGACAACCTGACTTCACTAAATGTTTGCAATCGACACCATGGGCACCTCAGCTGTACAGTAACAGTTTAAGAGCAACAGTAACATTCCTGACAGCACAACATACAGTTGCCTTTGAAGGATTTTCTGCGTCACCTATGTTATACAAAAAAGCTGCTGTTGGCATAAAAACGATGTGCAGTTGTTGTGTCATAGGAGCAATGTGTGGGCTGAGAATATTATTGAGATACATTGACTGTGGTAAAAAACTGTAACGCTCCAAAATATATTTATTTGAAAATGACAAGACATCTAAATGCAGTCTGATCACCCTCTCCTGACTAGGGATGGGTACCTTTCACATTTGAACAGATACGGTACCAATACTTGGTACCTGGGAATTTAAACCGGTACTCGCTGGTAACAGTTTTCGGTACTTTTATGTGTGTTATGTGAGATTAAATGTTATAAAATAAAATCTCAAAAATGTTCCATTTAACATTCACTACTGGTCAAATGTTTTAGAACCATTTTCTCTTTCAATGTTTTTTATATTTAAGACAATTTCCATTGTACGTAGATTCTCACTAAAGGCATCAAAACTGTGAATGAACCCCCATATGGATTCATGTAGCAAACGAAAAATTTTTAAAAATAACTTAAATATGTTTTATATTTTAGATTGCCTAAAGTAGCCGCCCTTTTGCTGTGTGCTGAATTATTTAAACTTTGGCCATCTCCTCAATGAACCTCTGTAAGTTTTTTTTTTTCAAGAAATCTTGGAAAACCATTTCGGTGACCACCTCATGAAGCTCATGGGGGAGAATGTTTTTTGAGAGCAAGCAGTAATCACAGCAAAGGGAGGCTATTTGGAAGAAATCTAAAATAGAAAAATTATAGCTTTTAAAAGAAGCTGTAAATTTAAAATAAAGCTGTAATCTAAAATAAAAAAAATGTTTAGAGTTTTTTTCACATTTTTTTTTTTTTTACTACATAACCCCTATATGTGTTCCTTCAAAGTTTTGTTACCTTTGGTGAGAATTTTACAATGTAAAAAGTCATTTAAAATGAAAGAGACCCATTAAGTGAGAAAGTGTATCTAAAACTTTTACCGGTATAGTGTAGTATTTCCTCAATATATAAACTTTATTGAATATATCAAAAAAAACATCCAGCTGTTTGTATTGTTAAACCCTCTCAGAATTGTTTCAATAATTTCTTCAACATGAAAACCTTAGCTACGCCAGTTTTTGCTTTCTTAATAAGGCCCCAAATTTAATGCATCAAATTGCATCTATTCATGCAGCTATGTTAAACCCGTGCTGAATGCGGAGTTGTTGCCCGTAATCGTTTTTCTGTATTTTTTGTTTTTTTTTTGATCTCTTTTGATCTTTACTCTTGTTTTTTTCACTTTTTTCAGGCTGATGAAAATTGCTGAAACTCTTCAGCCTTGAATGAAAATACTGGTGCATTAATTAGGTGCGCTTCCTACAGAATTAGAAGTATTCCTGCGACTGGCCCCTACACTTCATCATCACAAATTTTACAGCGACAGTAATTGTCTGAACATTGGAAACATTAAACGATTCCTCTCTAGTGTGGATTCTCAAGTGTTGTAAACTTCCTTTTTCAGCTAAAATCTGTGTTCACATATATCACAAAAGAAAGGTTTCTGTTCAGTGTGGATTCCAGTGTGTGTGTTTAAATGTCCTTTTTGGTTAAACTTTGTCCACATAGATCACAACAGAAAGGCGTTCTGTCGCAGGTGCGATTCCTTCTGTATGTATGCTTTAAACTTCCTTGTGGTAAAATCTTTGTCCACATAGATCACAACAGAAAGTCTCTCATCCAGTGTGGATTCATGTGTTTGTTTAAACTTCCTTTTCTTAGGCTAAATCTTTTTCCACATATATCACAAAAGAAAGGTTTCTTCAGTGGGGATACCCATTGTGTGTGTTTAAATGTCCTTTTTAGGTTAAATCTTGTCCACATAGATCACCCACAGAAAGGCCTTCTGTCCAGTGTGGATTATCTTAGCTTGTTTAACTTCCTTTAGGCCTAAATTTTTCCACATAGATCACAACAGGAAAGGTTCTCTCAGTGTGGATTCTCATGTGTTTGTTTAACTTCCTTTTAGGCTTAAAATTTGTCCACATATATCACAAAAGAAGGTTTCTTTTTTTTTTTTTATGCTTCCAAATCTGGTCTTCCCATGGTGGTTTAAATGTCCTTTTGGGTTAAATCTTCGTCCACATATATCACAAAAGAAGGTTTCTGCCTCAGTGTGGATCCCGTGTGTGTTTAAAATGTCCTTTTGGTTAAATCTTTGTCCACATAGATCACAACAGAAAGGCTTCTGTCCAGTGTGGATTCTCTATGTGCTGTGCTTTAAAATTCCTTTTTTGGTAAATCTTATGTCCACATACATACACAACAGAAGGCTTCTATCCAGTGTGGACTCTCTTATGTATAGTTAAACTTATCCTTGTGGTTAAAAATGTTTCCACAAAGATCACAAAGAAAACCGTCTGTCCAGTGTGGACTCTCACGTGTGTGTTTAAACTGATTTAAGCTCAAATCCTTTTCCACATAGATCACAGCAGAAAGGTGTTCTGTCAGTTGGGATTCCCATGTGTGTGTTTTAAAATGTCCTTTTGGTTAAATCTTTGTCCACATAGATCACAACACAGAAAGCTTCTGTCCAGTGTGGAGTATACTTATGTTGTGATTTAACTTCCTTTTAGGCCTAAATTTTTTCCCATAGATCACAACAAAAGAAAGGCCTCCCTCAGTGTGGATTCTCATGTGTTTGTTTAAACTTCCTTTTAGGCTAAATATTTGTCCACATATATCACAAAAGAAGGTTTCTGTCAGTGTGGATTACCCATGTGTGTGTTTAAATGTCCTTTTGGTTAAATCTTCGTCCACATATATCACAAAAGAAGCGTTTCTGTGCAGTGTGGGATACCATGGGGCTGTGTTAAATGCCTTTTTTTTTGTTAAATCTTTGTCCACATAGATCACAACAGAAAGGTCCTTCTGATCCAGTGTGGATTCTTATGTGTGTGTTAAAATTCCTTTTTGGTTAAATAACTTTTGTCCACATACATCACAACAGAAAGGCTTCTATCCATTGTGGACTCTCTTATGTATGTTTAAACTACTTTGGTTAAAATGTTTTCCACAAAGATCACAACAGAAAATCGTCTGTCCAGTGTGGACTCTCACGTGTGTGTTTAAACTTGATTTACAGCTAAATCTTTTTCCACATAGATCACAGCAGAAAGGTTTCTGTTCAGTGTGGATTCCCATGTGTGTGTTTAAATGTCCTTTTTGGTTAAATCTTTGTCCACATAGATCACAACAGAAAGGCTTCTGTCCAGTGTGGATTCTCTTTATTTGTTTGTTTTAACCTTCATTTAGGGCCTAATTTTTTTTCCACATAGATCACAACAGAAAGGTCCCGCTAGTGTGGATTCCTTAGCTAAATCTTGTCCACATATATCACACAGAAAGGTCTTCTCCAGTGTGGAATTCTCATGTGTTTGTTA
Source organism: Crenichthys baileyi (assembly GCA_036173005.1). Lineage (NCBI taxonomy): Eukaryota > Metazoa > Chordata > Actinopteri > Cyprinodontiformes > Goodeidae > Crenichthys > Crenichthys baileyi. Next base: position 205,229 of record JAHHUM010000600.1, read on the forward strand.
AAAACTTCTTTTAGGCTAAATATTGTCCACATATATCACAAAAGAAGGTTTCTGTCAGTGTGGATCTACCATGTGTTGTTTTTTAAAAAATGTCCTTTTTGGTAAAATCTTCGTCCACATATATATACAAATAGAAAGTTTCTGTCAGTGTGGATTCCCATGTGTGGTTTAATGTCCTTTTTGGTTAAATCTTGTCCACATAGATCACAACAGAAAGGCTTCTGTCCACGCAGTGTGGATTCTTAGTGTGTGTTTAAATTCCTTTTGGTAAATCTTTGTCCACATAGATCACAACAGAAAGCGTTTCTGTCCAGTGTGGATTCTCATGTGTTGTTTTAAACTTCCTTTTAGGCTAAATCTTTGTCCACATAGATCACAACAGAAAGTTCTTCCAGTGTGGATTCTCATGTGTCTGTTTAAACTTCCTTTTGGTAAATCTTTGTCCACATAGATCACAACAGAAAGCTTCTGTCCAGTGTGGATTCTCATGTGTTGTTAAACTTCCTTTTAGGCTAAATCTTTGTCCACATAGATCACAACAGAAAGGCTTCTGTCCAGTGTGGATTCTCATGTGTTGTTTAAATTTCTTTTTGGTAATCTTTTCCACATAGATCACAACAGAAAGGTTCTCAGTGTGGATCTAGTGTTTTTTAAATTCCTTTGTAATTTTGTCCACATAGATCACAAAGAAAGTCTTCAGTGTGGATTCTCATGTGTTGTTTAAATCCTTTTGGTAAATCTTTGTCCACATAGATCACAACAGAAAGGTTCTGTCCAGTGTGGATTCTCATGTGTTGTTTAAATTCTTTTGGCTAAATCTTTGTCCACATAGATCACAACAGAAAGGCTTCTGTCCAGTGTGGATTCTCATGTGTTGTGTTTAAACTTCCTTTTCGGCTAAATCTTGTCCACATAGATCACAACAGAAAGGCTTCTGCCCAGTGTGGATTTCATTGTGTTGTTTAAATTTCCTTTCTGGCTAAATCTTTGTGTGGATTCTCATGTTCTGTTTAACTTGATTTATGGCAAATCTTTGTCCACATAGATCACAACAAAAAGGTTTTGACCAGTGTGGATTTCATGTGTCTGTTTAAACTTCCTTTAGCCTAAACTTTGTTCCACATATATCACAACAGAAAGGCTTCTGCCAGTGTGGATTCTCATGTGTTTGTTTTTTCAAATTCCTTTTGGTTAAAATCTTTGTCCACATAGATCACAACAAAAAGGCTTCTGTCAGTGTGGATCTCATGGTGATTGTCTTTTTAAACGTCCTTTCGGCCTAAATCTTTGTCCACATAGATCACAACAGAAAGGCTTTCTGTTTCCAGTGTGGATTCCATGTGTGTGTTTTAAAGGTACTTTTTAGGCTAAATCTTTGTCCCACATAGATCACAACAGAAAGGCTTCTGTCCAGTGTGGATTCTCATGTGTCTGTTTAAAACTCCTTTTGGGGTAAACTTTGTCCACATAGATCACAAAACAGAATGGCTTCTGTCCAGTGTGGATTTCTCATGGTGTGTTTAAACTCCTTTTTCGGCTAAATCTTTGTCCACATAGATCACAACAGAAAGGGCTTCTGCCCAGTGTGGATTCTCATGTGTTTGTTTAAATTTCCTTTCGGCTAAATCTTTGTGTGGATTCTCATGTGTTCTGTTAAACTTGATTTATGGCTAAATATTTGTCCCACATAGATCACAACAAAAAGGTTTTTGACCAGTGTTGGAATTTCTATGTGTCTGTTTAAACTTCCTTTTAGGCTAAATCTTGTCCACATATATCACAACAGAAAGGGCTTCTGTCCAGTGTGGATTCTCATGTGTTTGTTTTAATTTCCTTTCTGGCTAAACTTTGTGTGGATCTCATGGTAGTTTTTAACTGATTTATGGCTAAATCTTTGTCCCACATAGATCACAACAAAAAGGTTCGACCCAGTGTGGATTCTCAGTGTCTGTTTAAAAAACTTCCTTTTAGGCTAAATTTTGTCCACATATTCACAACAGAAAGGCTCTGCCCAGTGTGGGATTCTCATGTGTTTGTTTAAATTTCCTTTCTGGCTACATCTTTGTGTGGATTCTCATGTGTCTGTTTAACTTGATTTTATGGCACTCTAAATCTTTGTCCACATAGATCACCAACAAAAAGGTTTCTGACCAGTGTGGTATTTCATGTGTCTGTTTAACTTTCCTTTCGGCTAAAATCTTGTCCACATATATTCACAACAGAAAGGATTTCTGTCCAGTGTGGATTCTCATGTGTTGTTTAATGTCCTTTTTCAGTAAATTTTGTCCACATAGATCACAAGCAGAACGATTCTGGTCCAGTGTGGATTCTCATGTGTGTGTTTAACTTCCTTTTCGGCAAATCTTTGTCCACATAGATCACAACAGAAAGGCTTCTGTCCAGGTGGGATCTCATGTGGTGTTTAAAACTTCCTTTTTCGGCTAAATCTTGTCCACATAGATCACAACAGAAAGGCTTCTGCCAGTGTGGATTCTCATGTGTTTGTTTAAATTCCTTTCCTGGCTAAATCTTTGTCGTGGATTCTCATGTGTCTGTTTAAACTTACGATTTATGGCTTAAATCTTTGTCACATAGATCACAACAAAAAGGTTTCTGACCAGTGTGGATTCTCATGTGTCTGTTAAATTCCTTTTAGGCCTAAATCTGTCCACATATATCACAACAGAAAGGCTTCTGTCCAGTGTGGATCTCATGTGTTGTTTAACACTTTCCTTTTTCGGTAAATCTTTGTCCACATAGATCACAACAGAAAAGGCTTCTGTCCAGTGTGGATTCTCATGTGTGTGTTTATTAAACGTCCTTTTCGGCTAATCTTTGTCCAACATAGAATCACAACAGAAATGGCTTTCGCTACAGTGTGGATTCTCATGTGTGTGTTTAAAGGTTCCTTTTAGGTAAATCTTTGTCCACATAGATCACAACAGAAAGGCTTCTGTCCAGTGTGGATTCTCATGTGTCTGTTTAAACTTCCTTTTTGGTTAAATCTTTGTCCACATAGATCACAACAGAAAAGCTTCTGTCCAGTGTGGATTCTCATGTGTCTGTTTAAACTTCCTTTTTGGTTAAATCTTTGTCCACATAGATCACAACAGAATGGCTTCTGTCCAGTGTGGATTCTCATGTGTCTGTTTAAATATGTTTTTTGGTTAAATCTTTGTCCACATAGATCACAACAGAAAGGCTTCTGCCCAGTGTGGATTCTCATGTGTTTGTTTAAATTTCCTTTCTGGCTAAATCTTTGTGTGGATTCTCATGTGTCTGTTTAAACTTGATTTATGGCTAAATCTTTGTCCACATAGATCACAACAAAAAGGTTCTCGACCAGTGTGGATTCTCATTTGTGTCTGTTTAAACTTCCTTTTAGGCTAAATCTTTGGTCCACATATATCACAACAGAAAGGGCTTCTGTCCACAGTGTCGATTCTCATGTGTTTGTTTAATTCCTTTTGGCTAAAATCTTTGTATGTGGAATTTCTCATGTGTCTGTTTTAAACTTGATTTATGGCTAAATCTTTGTCCACATAGATCACAACAAAAAGGTTTCTGACCAGTGTGGATTCTCATGTGTCTGTTTAAACTTCCTTTTAGGCTAAATCTTTGTCCACATATATCACAACAGAAAGGCTTCTGCCCAGTGTGGATTCTCATGTGTTTGTTTAAATTTCCTTTCTGGCTAAATCTTTGTGTGGATTCTCATGTGTCTGTTTAAACTTGATTTATGGCTAAATCTTTGTCCACATAGATCACAACAAAAAGGTTTCTGACCAGTGTGGATTCTCATTTGTTGTTTTAAAACGTCCTTTAGGCTAAAACTTTTGTCACATATATCACAACAGAAAGGGCTTCTGTCCAGTGTGGATCTATGTAGTTGTTTAAATTGTACTTTTTTCAGTAAATCTTTGTCCACATAGATCACAACAGAAAGGCTTCTGTCCAGTGTGGATTCTCATGTGTGTGTTTAAACTTCCTTTTCGGCTAAATCTTTGTCCACATAGATCACAACAGAAAGGCTTCTGTCCAGTGTGGATTCTCATGTGTGTGTTTAAACTTCCTTTTCGGCTAAATCTTTGTCCACATAGATCACAACAGAAAGGCTTCTGCCCCAGTGTGGATTCTCATGTGTTTGTTAAATTTCCTTTCTGGCTAAATCTTGTGTGGATTTCTCATGTGTCTGTTTAAACTTGATTTATGGCTAAATCTTTGTCCACATAGATCACAACAAAAAGTTTCTGACAGTGGATTCTCATGTGTCTGTTTAAACTTCCTTTTAGCTTAAATCTTTGTCCCACAAATATCCACAACAGAAAGGCTTCTGTCCAGTGTGGATTCTCATGTGTTTGTTTAAAACTTCCCTTTTTTGGTTAAAATCTTTGTCCACCATAGATCACAAAACAGAAAGGCTTCTGTCCAGTGTGGATTCTCATGTGTGTGTTTAAACGTCCTTTTCGGCTAAAATTCTTTGTCCACATAGATCACAACAGAAAGGCTTCTGTCAGTGTGGATTCTCATGTGGTTTACGTGAGTTTAAAGGTCCTTTTAGGCCTAAATCTTTGTCCACATAGATCACAACAGAAAGGGCTTCTGTCCAGTGTGGATTCTCATGTGTCTGTTTAAACTTCCTTTGGGTTAAATCTTTGTCCACATAGATCACAACAGAAAAGCTTCTGTCCAGTGGGGATTCTCATGTGTCTGTTTAAAACTTTCCTTCTTTTGGTTAAATCTTTGTTCCACATAGATCACAACAGAATGGCTTCTGTCCAGTGTTGGATTTCCATGTGTCTGTTTAAATATGTTTTTTGGTTAAATCTTTGTCCACATAGATCACAACAGAAAGGCCCCCTTCTGCCCCCTCCCCCAGTGTGGATTTTCATGTGTTTGTTTAATTTCCTTCTGGCTACAATCTTTGTGTGGTATTATCTAGTGTCTGTTTAAATTGATTTAGGCTAAACTTGTCCACATAGATCACAAACAAAAAGGTTTTCTGACCAGTGTGGATTCTCATGTGTCGTTCAACTTCCTTTAGGCTAAATCTTGTTCCACATATATCACAACAGAAAGGCTTCTGTCCAGTGTGGATTCTCATGGGTTGTTTAAAACTCCTTTCTTGGTTAAATCTTTTGTCCACATAGATCACAACAGAAAAGCTTCTGTCCAGTGTGGATTCTTCATGTGTATGTGTTTAAAGGTCCTTTTAGGCTAAATCTTTGTCCACATAGATCACAACAGAAAGGCTTCTGCCCCAGTGTGGATTCTCATGTGTTTGTTTAAATTTCCTAGTAGCATCTTGTCCACCAGATCACAAACAGAAAAGGTTTCTGTCCAAGTGTGATTCTCCATGTGTCTGTTTAAACTTCCTTTTTGGTTAAATCTTTTGTCCACATAGAATCACAACAGGAAAGGCTTCTGTCCAGTGTGGATTCTCATGTGTCTGTTTAACTTCCTTTTTGGTTAAATCTTTGTCCACATAGATCACAACAGAAAAGCTATCTGTCCAGTGTGGATTCTCATTGTGGATGTTTAAACCCTTTTTGGTAAAATCTTGTCCACATAGATCACAACAGAATGGCTTTGTCCAGTGTGGATTCTAATGTGTTGTTTAAATTTGTTTTTTGGTTAAATCTTTGTCCACATAGATCACAAACAGAAAGGCTTCTGCCCCAGTGTGGATTCTCATGTGTTTGTTTTAAATTTCTTTTCTGGCTAAGCTTTTGTGTGGATTCTCATGTGTCTCTTAAACTTGATTTATGGCTTAACTCTTGTCCACATAGATCACAACAAAAAGGTTTTCGACCAGTGTGGATTCTCATGTGTCTGTTTTAACTTCCTTTTAGGCTAAATCTTTGTCCACATAGATCACAAACAGAAAGGCTTTCTTCCAGTGTGGACTCTCATCTGTGTTTGTTTTTAAACTTCCTTTTGTTAAATCTTTGTCCACATAGATCACAACAGAAGGTTTCTGTCCAGTGTGGATCTCATTGTGTCTGCTTAAAGGTCCATTTTAGTAAATCTTTTGTCCACATAGATCACAACAGAAAGGATTCTGTCCTAGTGGGATCTCATGTGTGTGTTTTAAACTGTCCTTTCGGCTAAATCTTTGTCCACATAGAGATCACAACAAAAAGGCTTCTGACCAGTGTGGATTGTCATGTGTGTTTTTAAAATTCCTTTCTGGCTAAATCTTTGTCCCACATAGATCACAACAGAAAGGCTTCGACCAGTGTGGATTTCTCATATGTGTGTTAAACTTTCTTTCGGCTAAATCTTTGTCCACATAGATCACAACAGAAAGGATTCTGTCCAGTGGGATTCTCATGTGTTGTGTTTTAAACTTCCTTTTCGGCTTAAATCTTTTGTCCACATAGATCACAACAGAAAGGCTTCTGACCAGTGTGGATTCTCATGTGTTGGTTTTAAATTTCCTTTTTTATGGCTAAATCTTTGCTCCACATAGATCACAACAAAAAGGTTTCTGACCAGTGTGGATTCTCATGTGTCTGTTTAAAACTTCCTTTTAAGCCTAAATCTTTGTCCACATATATCACAACAGGAAAGGCTTCTGTTCCAGTGTGGATTCTCATGTTTTTGTTTAAACTTCCTTTTTGGTTAAATCTTTGTCCACATAGATCACAACAGAAAGGCTTCTGTCCAGTGTGGATTTCATTGTGTGTGTTTTAAAAGTACTTTTCGGCTAAATCTTTGTCCACATAGATCACAACAGAAAGGCTCTGTCCAGTGTGGATTCTCATGTGTGTGTTTAAAAGGTCCTTTTAGGCTCAAATTCTTTGTCCACATAGATCACAAACAGAAGGCTTCTGTCCAGTGTGGATTCTCATGTGTCTGTTTAAAAAACTTCCTTTTTGGTTAAATCTTTGTCCACATAGATCACAACAGAAAAGCTTTGTCCAGTGTGGATTCTCATGTGTCTGTTTCAAATAGTTTTTGGTTAATCTTGTCCACATAGATCACAACGAAAGGCTTCTGCCCAGTGTGGATTCTCATGTGTTTTTTTTTAAATTTCCTTTCTGGCTAATCTTTGTGTGGGATTATAATGTGTCGTTTAAACTTGATGTCTAGCTAAATCTTTGTCCACATAGATCACAACAAAAAGGTTCTGGACCAGTGTGGATTCTCATGTGTCGTTTAACTTCCCTTTAGGCTTAAATCTTTGTCACACATATATCACAACAGAAAGGCTTCTGTCCAGTGTCGGATTCTCATGTGTTTGTTAAATTTCCTTTCTGGCTAAATCTTGTGTGGATTCTCATGTGTCTGTTTAAAAACTTGATTTATGGCTAAAATCTTGTCCAACAAGAATCACCAACAAAAAAGGTTTCTGACCAGTGTGGATTCTCATGTGTCTGTTAAACTTCACTTTTAGGCTAAATCTTTGGCCCCACATATATCACAACAGAAAGGTGTGCCCAGTGTGGATTCTCATGTGTTTAGTTTAAATTTTCCTTTCTGGCTAATCTTTGTCGTGGGATTCTCATGTGTCTGTTTAAACTTGATTTATGGCCTAAATCTTTGTCCCACATAGATCACAACAAATAAGGTTTGACCAGTGTGGATTCTCATTTGTCTGTTTTAAACTTCCCCTTAGGCTAAATCTTGTCCACATATATCACAAACAGAAAGGCTTTGTCCAGTGTGGATTCTCATTTGTTGTTTAAATGTCCTTTTTCAGTAAATCTTTGTCCACATAGATCACACAGAAAGGTTTCTGTCAGTGGGGATTCTCATGTGTGTGTTAAAACTTCCTTTTCGGGCTAAAATCTTTGTCCACATAGATCACAACAGAAAGGCTTCTGTCCAGTGTGGATTCTCATGTGTGTGTTAAAACTTCCTTTCGGCTAAATATGTCCACATAGATCACAACAGAAGGCTTCTGCCCAGTGTGGATTCTCATGTGTTTGTTTAAATTTCCTTTTTTAGGCTAAATCTTTGTCCACATAGATCACAACAAAAAGGTTTTCTGACCAGTGTGGATTCTCATGTGTCTGTTTAAAAACTTCCTTTAGCCTAAATCTTTGTCCACATATATCACAAACAGAAAGGCTTCCTGTCCCAGTGTGGATTCTCATGTGTTTGTTTTTAAACGTCTTTTTGGATTAAATCTTTGTCCACATAGATCACAACAGAAAGGCTTCTGGTCCAGTGTGGATCTCATGTGTGTGTTTAAACTCCTTTCGGGCTAAATCTTTGTCCACATAGATCACACAGAAAAGGCTTCTGTCCAGTGTGGATTCTCATGTGTGTGTTTAAAGGTCATTTAGGCTAATCTTTGTCCACATAGATCACAACAGAAAGGCTTCTCGTCCAGTGTGGATTCTCATGTGTCTGTTTAAACTTCCTTTTTGGTTAAATCTTTGTCCACATAGATCACAACAGAAAAGCTTCTGTCAGTGTGGATTCTCATGTGTCTGTTTTAAATTTTGTTTTGGTTAAATCTTTGTCCCATATATCACAACAGAATGGCTTCTGTCCAGTGTGGATCTCATGTGTCTGTTTAAATATGTTTTTTGAGTTTAAATCTTTGTCCACATAGATCACAACAGAAAAGCTTCTGTCCCAGTGTGGATTCTCATGTGTCTGTTTTAAAATCCTTTTTGGTTAAATTTTGTCCACATAGATCACAACAGAAATGGCTTCTGTCCAGTGTGGATTCTCATGTGTCTGTTTTAAATAGTTTTTGGTTTAAATCTTGTCCACATAGATCACAACAGAAAGGCTTCTGCCCAGTGTGGATTCTCATGTGTTTGTTTAAATTTCCTTTCTGGCTAAATCTTTGTGTGGATTCTCATGTGTCTGTTTAAACTTGATTTATGGCTAAATCTTTGTCCACATAGATCACAACAAAAAGGTTTCTGACCAGTGTGGATTCTCATGTGTCTGTTTAAACTTCCTTTTAGGCTAAATCTTTGTCCACATATATCACAACAGAAAGGCTTCTGTCCAGTGTCGATTCTCATGTGTTTGTTTAAAATTTCTTTCTGGCTAAATCTTTGTCCACATAGATCACAACAAAAAGTTTTTCTGACGTGTGGATTCTCATGTGTCTGTTTAAACTTCCTTTTAGGCTAAATCTTTGTCCACATATATCACAACAGAAAGCTTCTGCCCAGTGTGGATTCTCATGTGTTTGTTTAAATTTCCTTTTTTATGGCTAAATCTTTGTCCACATAGATCACAACACAAAAGGTTTCTGACCAGTGGGGATTCTCATTTGTCTGTTAAACTTTCCTTTTAGGCTAAATCTTTGTTCCACATATATCACAACAGAAAAGGCTTGCTGTCCAGTGTGGATTCTCATGTGTTTGTTAAATGTCCTTTTTTCAGTAAATTCTTTGTCCAACATAGATCACAAAACAGGAAAGGCCTTCTGTCCAGTGTGGATTCTCATGTGTGGTTTAAAACTTCCTTTTCGGCTAAATCTTTGTCCACATAGATCACAACAGAAAGGCTCTGTCCGTGTGGATTCTCATGTGTGTGTTTAAAACTTCCTATTTCGGCCTAAATCTTTGTCCACATAGACAAAACAGAAAGGCTTCTGCCCAGTGTGGAATTCTCATGTGTTTGTTTAAATTTCCTTTCTGGCTTAAATCTTTGTTCACATAGATCACAACAAAAAAGGTTTCTGACCAGTGTGGATTCTCATGTGTCTGTTTGTTAAACTTCCTTTTAGCCTAAACTTGTCACATATAAACACACAGAAAGCTTTCTGTCCAGTGTGGATTCTCATGTGTTTGTTTAACTTCCTTTTTGGTTAAATTCTTTGTCCACATAGATCACAACAGAAAGGCTTCTGTCCAGTGTGGATTCTCATGTGTGGTGTTTAAACGTCCTTTTTCGGCTAATCTTTGTCCACATAGATCACAAACAGAAAGGCTTCTGTCCAGTAGTGTGGATTCTCATGTGTTGTGTTAAAGGTCCTTTTAGGCAAATCTTTGTCCCACATAGATCACAACAGAAAGGCTTCTGTCCAGTGTGGATTCTCATGTGTCTGTTTAAACCTTCCTTTTTGTTAAATCTTTGTCCACATAGATCACAACAGAAAAGCTTATTGATCAGTGTGGATTCTCATGTGTCTGTTTTAAACTTCCTTCTTTTGGTTAAATCTTTGTCCACATAGATCACAAAACAGAATGGTTCTGTCCAGTGTGGATTCTCATGTGTCTGTTTAACTATGTTTTTGGTTAAATCTTGTCCACATAGATCACAACAGAAAGGCTTCTGCATGTGTGGATTCTCATGTGTTTGTTTAAATTTCCTTTCTGGCTAAATCTTTGTGTGGATTCTCATGTGTCTGTTTAAACTTGATTTATGGCTAAATCTTTGTCCACATAGATCACAACAAAAAGGTTTCTGACCAGTGTGGATTCTCATGTGTCTGTTTAAACTTCCTTTTAGGCTAAATCTTTGTCCACATATATCACAACAGAAAGGCTTCTGTCCAGTGTGGATTCTCATGTGTTTGTTTAAACTTCCTTTTTGGTTAAATCTTTGTCCACATAGATCACAACAGAAAAGCTTCTGTCCAGTGTGGATTCTCATGTGTGTGTTTAAAGGTCCTTTTAGGCTAAATCTTTGTCCACATAGATCACAACAGAAAGGCTTCTGCCCAGTGTGGATTCTCATGTGTTTGTTTAAATTTCCTTTAGTAGTACATCTTTGTCCACATAGATCACAACAGAAAGGTTTCTGTCCAGTGTGGATTCTCATGTGTCTGTTTAAACTTCCTTTTTGGTTAAATCTTTGTCCACATAGATCACAACAGAAAAGCTTCTGTCCAGTGTGGATTCTCATGTGTCTGTTTTTAAAACTTCCTTTGGTTAAACTTGTCCACATAGATCACAACAGAATGGCTTCTGTCCAGTGTGGATTTCTCATGTGTCTGTTTTAAATTTGTTTTTTTTTTAATTGTTAAATCTTTGTCCATATAGATCACAACAGAAAGGCTTCTGCCCATTGTGGATCTAGTGTTTGTTTTAAATTTCCTTTTTAGGCCTAATCTTTGTCCACATAGATCACACAAAAAGGTTTCTGACCAGTGTGGTTCTCCATGTGTCTGTTTAAAACTTCCTTTTAGGCTAAATTCCTTCGTCACATATATCACAACAGAAAGGCTTTCTGTCCAGTGGGAATTCTCAGTGTTGTTTTTAAATCCTTTTGGTTAAATCTTTGTCCACATAGATCACAACAGAAAAAGCTTCTGTCCAGTGTGGATTCTCATGTGTGGTTTAAAGGTCCTTTTAGGCTAAAATCTTTGTCCACATAGATCACAACAGAAAGGCTTCTGCCCAGTGTGGATTCTTCATGGTTGTTTAAATTCCTTTAGTAGTACATCTTTGTCCACATAGATCACACGAAAAGGTTTCTGTCCAGTGTGGATTCTCATGTGTCTGTTTAAAACTCCTTTTGGTTAAATCTTTGTCCCCACATAGATCACAACAGAAAAGCTTCCTGTCCAGTGTGGATTCTCATGTGTCTGTTCTAAACCTTCCTTTTTGGTTAAACTTTGTCCACATAGATCACAACAGAATGGCTTCTGTCCAGTGTGGGATTCTAATGTGTCTGTTTAAATTTGTTTTTGGTTAAATCTTTGTCCACATAGATCACAACAGAAGGCTTCTGCCCAGTGTGGATTTCATGTGTTTTTTTTTAAAATTTCTTTTTTATGGCTAAATCTTTGTCCACATAGATCACAACCAAAAGGTTTTGCCCAGTGTGGATTCTCATGTGTCTTTTAAAATTCCTTTTAGGCTAAACCCTTTGTCCACATAGATCACAACAGAAAGGCTTCTGTCCGGGGACTCTATGTGTTTTTTTTAAATTCCTTTTTGGGTTTAAATCTTTGTCCACATAGATCCAAAAACAGAAAGGTTTCTGTCCAGTGTGGATTCTCATGTGTCTGTTTAAATGTCCTTTTTCAGTAAATTTTTTGTCCACATAGATCACAAAAAAAGGCTTCTGTCCAGTGTGGATTCTCATGGGGTTTTTTTTTTTTAAACTTCTTTTCGGCTAATCTTTGTCCACATAGATCAAAACAAAAAGGCTTCTGACAGTGTGGTTTTTTCAGGGTTTTTAAAACCCCTTTTCGGAAACTTTGTCCACTAGTCACAACAGAAAGGCTTCTGACCAGGGGGTCTCATTGGTTTTTAAACTTCTTTTCGGCTAAACTTTGTCCAATGAACAACGAAAGGTTTCGACAGTGGGGATTCTATATGGTGTTTAAATATTCTTTTTTTTAAAATCTTTTCCACTAGATCACAACAGAAAGGTTCCCAGTGGGTTTTATGTGTGTGTTTTAAAGGCCTTTTGGGCTAAATTTTGTCCCCCCATAGATCACAACAAAAAGGGTTTCTGTCCAGTGTGGATTCTCATTGGGTTTTAAAGGTCCTTTTAGGCTAAATCTTTGTCCAATAGATCAAAAACAGAAAGGCTTGACCAGGTGGATTTCATTTTGGTGCTTAAATTTTCTTTTGGCTAAATTTCTTGCCCCAATAGACAAACAGAAAGGCTTTTTTCCAGTGTGGACTCTCAGTGTCTGATTAAATTCCTTTTAGGCAAAAAATCTTTGTCCACAAAGATCAAAAAAAGAAAGGTTCTGCCCAGTGTGGACTCTCAGGGTTGATTAAAATCTCCTTTTGGCTAAATCTTTGCCCCACATAGTACAACAGAAAGGCTTCTCCCCAACCATTTTTTGTTTAAATTTCTTTGGCTCCCACATTGATCACAACAGAAAGGTTTTGTCCAGGGGGTTTTCTCAGTGTCTTTTTAAATTTCCCTTTTTGGTTAAATTTTTGTCCACAAGATCACAACAGAAAAGCTTCTGCCCAGGTGGTTTCATGTGTCTGTTTAAATTCCTTTTTGGTTAAATCTTGTTCACATAGATCACAACAGAAAAGCTTTGTCAGTGTGGTTTATGGGGTCTGTTTAAAAATTCCTTTTTGGTTTAAAATCTTTGTCCACAAGATAAAAACAGAAGGTTTTTGGCCAGGTGGTTCTCTGTGTCTGTTTAAATTTGTTTTTTGGTTAAATTTTTGCCAAAGCAAACAAAGGTCTCTCTCCATTTTGGGTTTTTTTTATGTCTTTTTAAAAAGCATTCCGTGAAGTTTTTTCCACAGTTTTCCCCAGTAATCTTCACCCTGTCTGGCTTTTTTGGGCATTCCAATTTTTCTTCTCTGTAAAAAACATTTTTTCCCCACCAGCGAGCTTGAAGACCCTTTTTCTGAATTGATCAGTTTTTCTGAAAAAAATCCACAGGAAAAAAAAAGTTCGCAAACCAGGGGAGCAAAAGGTTTTTTAATGTTTCCATCTGATGGGGAGCTTGCTGTCCTAGTCATTTCAGTGTAGATTTCAGTCCAGAGTCTGCAAGTGTTTGGGTCAGAGACGGGGGCTTTACATCATCCCTTTTTCATCCTTCTCAGTTCTTATTTTCTGGGGGAAACTGAACCACCCCATGATCTTTTTGAGGGTTTCTTTCCCCCATCGAGTCTTCTGGAAGCGCTCGCCTTTAAATTTTGGTCTGATAAAGTGTGAGAGCAGAGGGGGGACTGTGTATCATCCTCACTTTTTTATGGGAGTAGCAGTGACTGGAAACCTGATGGATCAATCTCCCCCTCCCATTGAGTCCCCTTCCCCGAGACGGTGTAGACCACCTCCTTTTCCCTCTGTATGGGGTGGAGCTTTGGGTCATGTAGGCCAGAAAAGGTCTATGGTTTACAGGAGCGTTTCCCTTTCCCCAATCAGCTTTGTTTAAACCGCAGGAAACACGAAAAAAACATCATGCATTTTGAAAGTTTTTTGATTCAGCCGGGGCCTGTATCATTTTTTTAATAAAGTTTTATTTAGGGTTTTGGGTTCTTTAAAATTTTTTGATTTAATTACCATTTTTCTTTTCCTTTTATTTGCATTGTTGCTCTTATGCCCGTTGATTTTGTCATAACTGCACTTATTCTCAACGCCATATACAGAAACCATTTTTGTCTTTTTTGTCTCCACTGCTTGTCTACGATTGTTTTCAGTGGTGCATTAATTTTCTTTTTAATAGTTTCATTTTGGAAAAAATAGGTTTTTTAAAACAGGTACAATAAAAAAAAAGAACACGTCAACTTTTTCCTGGTTAAAAAGGTCTTTTTTTAAAAAAAAGACATAGGGAAATTTACACCAAGTTGGGAAACCCCATCAAATATCCTCATATAAAAGAAATTAAAGCCAATTATTCCACAAGAAAGTTAAGGGTAAAAATTGATGACACAGGAATAAGATTAAAACCGTGAAGAAATGGACTCTGAAGGGTATAAAAAACCAAAAACCATATTAAATTGTCGCATTTTTGAAAGCATCTTTTAAGTTCAAAACAAAATCAGTGGTTTTTAAAATTTATTGATACCCTATAAGAAAGGGTTTTTTTACAAAATATTTCATGAGGGGTTTAAAACTGACAAAAGCAAAGAGACCTTTACAAAAAGGGGTTCTTGCAAAACATACTAATGGCAATGATTACAGCGCATTTTTTAAGACTTTGAGTTCCCCGTGAGCGCTGCTGCAAATAATCCTGGGTGGAAAAGGACAAAATTTTAAAGTTTTGACCCGTCAAAGCCCGGTGCCCCCCGAAAAGACATCTGGTCTTTGGTTTAAAGGAGCTGTAATTAAACCTTTTCTAAGAAACCTTTGCTTGTCAAGTTGACTTAATAAATTTAAGGGGCCATATCCAATCTACCGTTTCCCCTCTAAAATCTTTAGAAAATAGCGCAACAAGTGTGTGAGCAAATTTACACAGAAAAGAAATTTTTTGAAGAGTTTCGTAGGTTTTTAGAGTCATCAAAACATGAAAAGCTCTGCTGAAAGTCACTAATGATATTCTTTTGGCCCCAGATAATGGATTTGTCTGTACTTTTCCTGTTAGACAGTGCTGATTTTATACAGCGATCGCAATTTTCTAAAGGTGGTTCAACGAAGCGGTTTGGAATATTTTGCGGAATTTTTGGGCTGTGCTCGCTTGACATTCCCCGAGAAATCCGCGTTGCCCCCCCCGGCAAAAAAGGCCCAACGTTTTTCCGCATCATCTGCTGCTCGTGGTTCAATTTTAAAAATGCCCGGGCATGGGTTTCATGGACCTAATTTCGGTTTTTACCGTGGAGAGCCGAAAAAAAACCCCCCGGGTCACCGGGTTCACCAGATTTTTCAGGGACGGGAACAGTTCGGAGAGTACCACCACCTACTCCAGGAGCTGTGTCTGGATGATGGTCGAGTTCAGCGGTACTTCCGTTTATCCAGGACCCAGTTCGAAGATCTGCTGTCCCGCGTTGGGAGACAAATCGGCCTCTGGGACACCAACTAGCGGCGCTGTATCCCCACTGCTGAACGCATGTCTATCTGTCTGCGCTGAGTAAATAAATCTCAGCTCAATAAAAAAACAGCCGATTTTTAATGTCCACATCTCCTTAATATAAGATATTTGTGCCTAAACAAATGGATGAGGACCGCCAAGTAATTAGTTGAGTCATACAACTCAGGCTTGCCACACACCGCCACTATGATCTGGTCCTTCATCTTCACTAACAACAGCTTCTTCTCCGCTGCGGTCCTTCACCCTACGTCACAGCCACATCCAGTCCGATTGGTTGACGCGACGCAAATTTAGAAAAAAGTCCAGATTTTTCAACTTGTCCATTGCTCTCGCTTCGCTTGGCACGCCTTTCGCACCGCGTTCTTCGTCTCCTTCGCACCGCCTCGCACCTTCACCTCCGGAACATTGCCAAAATTAGAAATATCCTGTCCAGGATTGATGCTGAAAAACTAGTCCATGCATTTGTTACTTCAAGGCTGGACTATTATAATTCTTTACTATTAGGATGTCCACAAAATGCAGTTAAAAGCCTTCAGCTGATCCAAAACGCTGCAGCAAGAGTTCTGATGAAAATTCAAATGAGAGATCATATTTCTCCTATTTTTGCTTCCTTTTATTGGCTCCCTGTTAAATCCAGAATAGAATTTAAAATTCTCCTCCTCACATATAAAGCCCTTAATGATTAGCTCCATCATACATCAGAGATCTGATTGTTCCATAACGTTTCTAACAGAGCAGTTTTGTTCTCAGACTGCAGGTTTACTGGTGGTGTTCCTGAGTCTCTAGAAGTAGAATGGGAGGCAGATCCTTTAGTTATCAGGCTCCTCTCCTGTGGAACCAGCCCCCGGGTTTAGTCCGTAAGGAAAGACCCCCGGTCCTATTTTTAAGCCAGGTTTTTAAAACTTTTTTTTTGATAAAGTTGTATTTTGGGATTTGGTTTTGGAGGTTATCCTAACCTTTTTCTCTGTAGTTATGCTGTTTATAGGCTTAGGCTGCTGGGGGAAACTTTATGCCCCTCTTTTCATTCTTTGCCTACTTCTCAAAATACTCTAAAAAATTTTGGCATTTTTTGGGCTGTTTTTTTGCTTTTAACTTTTGTTTCTCTCTTTTTCCTCTTCCTAGAAGCGAACCTAGCCGGACACTGTATCTCCCTGTGACACTTCCGGGAGGGGGGCATCGACCAAGCTTTCCTCCCAAACCCAAGAAAATGTTTACTTTCTCCCCAAAGGTTTACACTTGGACCTGTTTTTCCCAGCTTTTTAAACCCTTCTTTCCCCTTTAGCCCATACAAACCTAAACTGAGTTTTTTAATTGTGATTTAACTCTAACCATCTGACTAAATGATGTGCCTCTTTCATACTCATACATGCCTGCCCTGAGTATGGGGATGCTGCAAAGTAAATGACAGCGACTGCCCACTGTTTTCAAAATGCTATTTTGAATCCCTTGCAATCACGGGAACTCGATCCCAACCCTGTTTTTTTTTCCCTTTAAAAATCAAATTTTTTTTTCCCCTTTTTAAAATTTTAAATAACAAATTTTAAACCTTCACTTTTTGGGCCAGGATTAATTTAAACGTTTTGTCCCCGGACCTTAAAAATTTTGTATGATTTGTTTGAAATTGATTTTGTAAAGTGTTTTAAAGGGAGGACAGGGGTGTTTTTAATTGGGCGCTAAAAAAAATTTAAAATTTAATTCTAAACAGAGGGGGTAAAAAAGGAAAAATAAAACATTTTTTCCAAGATAAAGGGAAGCTCTCACGGGAAAGGGCCTCAAAGAGAAAACCTGGAAAAAAAGAAAAAAGGTAAAGTTTTTCCCCAATTTTTTTTTTTTCCCAATTTGCAAACGGTTTCAGAAAAAGGTTTTTCATACACAGAGGGGGCAAGAAAAAACAAGCCTTTTAAAAGGACTTGAGGAAAGGGAAACGGGGGGTATGACCCGGCAGGGCAAAAGAGCATCAGGGAAGGTTTGGTTTCCCAACAAGTTTTTGGGAAAGACTAAAGGGGATTAGGGGAAAGGGGGAAAAATGGGGTCAAAACACAATAATTTGATCAACAAAACTCCCTGGAACCTGTGGCCAGGCAAAGAAATAAATTTTGGCGGAGGAGGAGAAACAGGGTAGGAAATTTTATTGGGAAAACGGGGTGAGGGGAAAAAATTTTTTTTTCCCAAGACGGGTTGGGGGTAAGTGAGAAAACATGGCCCCGGTCCAAATCTTTTGGACAAAAAGGGCCTACAAAAGGGTTTTCTTAAAAAACATTCGTTGTTTTTAAAAATTTGATAAAAAAAAACCCTTTGGAAATTTCAAAATTTTTTAATTTTAAAAACATAAATGCAAAAACCCTCTGTAAAACGGATCCCCTTTCCCATTACCTGGAAATTTTTATTTTGGGAAAAAAAAAAAACCAATTTTCCTTTAGGGTTTCGGGCCCCCCGCTGGGCCTCCCGTATAGCTACCCCCGGGGGTTTGGCCATGGCAGAAATCTATGCTATGAACTGGGGCTATTTCCTACCTTGAATCTTACTCACTGCTTCTAAGGGCGGGTTTAAGAAATCCCTTTTCCAAGGGAAAACGCTGTTGTTAGGGAAAATTTGGGTTTTATTTAGTGCCCCCAAAGTTTTCCCAAAAGTGCTGTGAACTTTAATTAACCTCTTCCTCTGCCCCTCTGTTTTTTATTAGTTTTTCTGTTATTTAGAGTAGAGGGGACTTAAAAAATTCCCAGAATTTTAATTTTTTAAAACACATCCGGGGGGGTTTTTCCCTGAGGAAGACCAGAGGGCTGCCTCATAATTTTAATATAGTTACCTCTGCCCCCAAGGTGGGGTCTGGGAAGCCCAGGTTTTTTCCAAAAACTTTTTTTAAATTAGGTAACACCCACATACTTTTTAAAATACGGTCTGTAAACTGGGGCTGGGGGCCCTCTTTTTTTCAAGGGGACTGGTCGGGTGACGGGGTCTTAAAAAGCAAAAATTTCCCTTTTGGAAATAAAACTTAAAAAGGACAAAAGTCCGGATTTTCTCTTAGGGGTGAGTTAATTTCTCTCCCATTTTGATAAGAAAAATTCTATTAAAATTTGGGTTTTGCCCCACGACAGGACCAAAATGCCAGAAAACGCAGGGGGGGGGTTGGAAGGGGACTCGGGCCCCAACCCTGGAGACTTTGTCTTCAGTCCCCCCTTTTCAGGAGGGGGCCCTGGTCCCTGCCTGTGGCTTTTTGGCTGTCGGTTTTAAAACTTTTTTTGGTTTTTTTTTAAATATTTTCTGGGTGAGAATTTACGGGGGAAAATATAATGAAATATAATTTTTTTTTTACCACTTTTAAAACCATCACTCCTAATTAAATGTTGGGTTTCCCGGGAAAGGTTGGGGAAGGAAGGCATCGTCTGGGGGCCCGATTTCCCCTTTTAAAAGGGTAACGGGGAGGGTTTTATTTTTAACAATAAAAACAAGCAAAAAAAAGGGTTTTGCGGGGGTTTTTTACCCAATTTTTTTTACCCCTTAAAAAGGAAAAAAGCCAGGGGGGGCCAGACGTGCCACAAACCAGGTTAAAAGGTATGGGCTAAAGGGGTTCCCCGGAAACCCTAAAAGGCATAAAGGGTGCGTTTTTTCCCCAAAACTCTGGGGTTTATACAATAATAAAAGGAAAAGGTGGGGATGATTGGGGAAATGTGTTTTTTAAATTTGGGAAGAAATTTTGGGTTTTCCCCCGGGGTTTGAATTTTTGAGGAAAATGGGTTTTAAATGGGTTTAAAAAAAAATAGTTTAAATTTTTAAAGTAAAAAGGGGGGAGGGTTTGGAGATGAGAAAAAAAAAACATAAAAAAAGTTTAAAAAAAGCACAGAGTGCTTTCAATTAAGGGGTTAAAGAGTTAAAACTTTACTGCAGGAAGTTTCTTTTGTTTTTAAATGCTGCAAATTAATTGGAAAAAAAAGGTTTAAAATTTAAAAAGGGGGGCCATTAGAAAATTGGGAAAAGTTTTAAAAAGGGAGTATAGTTCATGTTGGGGAAAGGGAAAAGTTACAGGAAAACTGACGATTTCTACTGATAATATTTTGTGTGCAAAATTTTGAACCTATACAAAACGTTTTTTCCGTCTCAAAACACACACTATATGGGATTTGGGGTGCAAAATCTACGTTTTTTTTAGTCTGGACTTTAGAAACATGCCCTTTCCCATGGCTACTCTCCAAAAAAAGCTTCTTCAGGATGGCCCCGAAAAAGAGATTTCTGCTGCCTGCTTGCTGCAAAAAGACAGTTTTGATTTTTCCCCCAGAACGAACTTTAGAAGAAGTCTGGCCCCAAAACCCCCTGGGGGATGGGCAATGATCCCTGCTGTTTGCCAGAGCCAGAAGAGCGTACACTGGATTTATATTGAAAGCACATCTTATGAGGGCAGAAGAAGAGAAAAAAGGCCAGAAAA
This sequence comes from Crenichthys baileyi, assembly GCA_036173005.1. Taxonomy (NCBI): domain Eukaryota; kingdom Metazoa; phylum Chordata; class Actinopteri; order Cyprinodontiformes; family Goodeidae; genus Crenichthys; species Crenichthys baileyi. The sequence goes on from JAHHUM010000600.1 coordinate 225,022, forward strand.
AAGGGTTTTTTCCTGGAGAAGTTAAAAAAGGCAAAAAGGGAAAGGGGGTGAAAGTCCCACCCAAAAACACCTGGGAAAAGGGGCCCGTTTTTTTTTTGGACTGTAGATGGGCCCGGTTTTCCATGAGAAGGGGGCATTAGAGAAAACAAGTTATTTTTCGTGGAATATTTAGGGGGAATTATTCTAGTTTTTTTAAAAGTTTTTTAAAAAAAAGCAAAAAAAGAGTTACATTTCCAAAATCAGCAGTAATCAGTGGTTTCTATGTTATTTTCCCGGAAAAAGATCCAGAAGGAGCATTTTTTTAAAAATATATGCATAAAAACCCGAAAGGGATCCTCCTTCATATTTTTTTTCCGTTGTCAGAGTTTTTTATCCCAAAAAATCTAATGGGTTTTGAGACCTCAAATTAAAAAAGGCTTAGTTTTAAATGCAAATGGTTCTTTTACAGTCTCTGGGCACAGTACTTTTCAGTGGGGTTTCATTTTTTTTCCCAAATGCTAAATTAACCGCTTATGGAAGGTTTCCAAAATTCCTTTTTTTTTTTCACAGCCACTGCTGGGGAAAAGGTTATATTTTGTTTTTTTTTTTTTCCCTCTTTTTTATTTAGCCCGCGTGTTGATTTAAAATGTAACCCTTTTACAGGCCTGACCAAAAAATGTGAAAAGGGTTTGGGGCTGCAGGTTTTTTTTTTTTTCCCCTGGGGAAGGAAGGGAAGGAAAACCCAAAACAGTTTTGTGTTGCATAAAACATTTTAAACCCTTTTGTTTTCTAAGATTTCACCAGCTTTAAAAATTTTTTAAAAAAATTTTTGAAATAATTGGGGGGATTTAAACACATTTTCCTTGGCAAACAAACCCTTTTAAAAAAAGAATGGAAGAATTGGGGTTTTTTTGAAGGTAAGAAAGAATTGATTTGGGGGAAATGGTACCACACAAAAATTAAAATAATCTATGTTCCCTAAAAGACTCTGCATAGAAAAGGCCTTCGGACTGTGGAATTATTTCCCACCAAAAGGTTAAACCCAAATTTTTTTAAGTGGGCTTTTCCTTATTTTAAAACAGATCTGGTTTTTTTTTTGGGTTTTTTGGTTTTTTTTTTTCAAAAATAATGGTTTGGGCTGAATTTTTTTATAACTGAAGGGTTTGGAGCAAAAATGTCTGAGGTAAATTAGGGCTGGAACTAGTAAATTTTTTTTCGAAATTTTTGCCAAGTAGAAATAAAACAATAACAGGTCTGGGAATATTTTCCTTCCCAAACTCTGCGGAAAACTTTCATCATTGTTTAAGCAGAGTACCCCAAACCCGTTTGGTTTTCCCGGGGCTCTTTAAGCCCGTGGGGGGGGCCCTAGATTTTGGGTCCATAACATTATAATAAATTTAATTAAAAAGGGAGGGCCGATCCCTGTTAAAAAAAGATCCCCAAACCAATGGGTGAGTTCCAGTCATTTTGGTAGTTTTGAAATGCAATAAAACTCAAAAATTTTACCCCTGGGGGAAAACCGATTGAGTCCCGAAGAAAAATTTTTTTGGGCCCAAAGGGTATGTTGTTTAAAAAAACGGGAAAAAAAGAGAAGTAAAAAACCTTTTTTTTGGAAAAGAAAAGAAATTTAAAAATCCACAACACTTAAGGGGGATGATCGGCCCCAAAATACAGTTCCTTTTTTGATTTTCCTTGGGGTTTTAAATAAATTAAAAAAAATACTTTTGGGGTACAAAGGTACACAAAGGGGAAAATTCAGATTAAATAAGATAAAAAATTGACACATTTATCCCGCATTTAGATAAATTAAAAGGGGTTCTAGTAATAATTTTCTCCCCAACTCCCAAAGTTTTAAAATAGCCCAAAAATTTAAAAAAAATTTATGTTGGTTCTCCTTTTGGGAAAAGTTATGTGGGAAAAAGTCCAGTTTGGAGCAAACTTCTTATCTTAATTTCCGGTTTTAAATTTAAAACCCGCAGTTTTTGTTTGGGGGTATGCCCTAAAATGTCAATTTCCCACTTAAAAAAATTTCTTTGCATTAAAAACCCAGCAGGGGGAAAATTTTTAAAAAACAGCTGGGTCAAAATTTAGCAAAAAAAAAAAAGAACTATAATAATAACTCTCAGGATTTTTAGGTTTTTTATTTTTTTAAAAGAGTTTTCCGTATAAAGAAAATTGGGGAAAAGGTTTCAGCCTCAGTTAAAAAAAAAATTTTGGGTTCATGTTAGGGGAAAACTGTTGCTGTGCTTCTAGATAGTTTTTAGATCTCTTTGGAAATAAAGTGCACTCATTTTAAAAAGGATCCTGAAGATTGTCATAAAAAAATTGACAATTGCAGCATTAAAAGATATGGGAAAAACATTTTTTGAAAAGAGTTTTTTAAAAAATTTCTTTGAATTCTTGAAGCTTAAAAATTTTTGGGCCATTTGTCTGCTTTGATGTTTTGTCTTTGTTTTGTTGGGACTGAAGTCGTTTATGTTTGAATAATAAAATGCATGTTTAGAATAATGTTTCTAAATCCCAGATTGATTAAAACCTTGAGTTTTGAGAGCCACCTCCATTAAAAGAGACAATGGGGAACAACAGGGAACCTTTTCTAGCAGTAGCCTGCCATAGTGATATCAAATTTCCTAAATTTTTTTTTGTTGGTTCGGGTGTGGGGAATCCGGCCCAAAATGCGCTCATAAGGAAATTTCCCGACTGGGAGATAAGTTTAAAAATGCCCCATTTTTAAATAAAGTAAGTATTAAATAAAACCAAATCCAGGGTGGAGATGCAAAAAGATGGAAATTTAGGGGGCAGTATGTGGATATGATGAAGCCAAACCAGTATACAACAGAGAGTGGTAAAAAACCGTATGACCCCCACACACCGATCCCCTCTAACCCACACCTATATAGTTTTTCCCCCACACCGCCACCAGTGGTAGAGTAAAATATAGGTCAAGTGTAATTCACATAAAACCAAAACACTCCCCACCAAATCAAACAGAATTTCAAAACTAAATAAGAAAACCCAAATTGCCCAAAAAACCCCACAAAAAAAACTAAAAATGGTTCCTATAATGCCTACAAAATACTCCAGAAAACTCATTAATGGGTCACAAAAAAACCCCTTTTCCAGGGGATACATTCCTTTTTAAGGTCATTTCTAGACTAAACCCATAAGAAGACCCGGGTTTTAAAATGGTATCAAGGGAAAGGGTTCTAGGGCCCCCGAAAAAGAAAAAAAGGTTTCATCTCCCAAGGCCAAGTCAAACATGATGGAGATAAACCCCAAAAAAAACCAATTTAGGCTTCACCATTTAGGTTAGGTACTGATTTTCATCATGTAAAATACGCAAAACTATCACCTCTTTTTACATCTTCCTTCTATTAGTTTGGTTTTGATTTATGTACTTTATCTGTCTGAGTTTTTTATTTTTGTATATTTTTTTTTGTTTTCCCTTTTGCCAAATTTATTTTTTAAAAACTTTTACAGTCTAAATATTGAAAATAATTCTTATATATGGTTAGAATTCTGTTCACCTTTTATTCATGGGTTTCTATTATTTATTTATCCTTCCCAAATTTTTTTTACTAGAGGCACATCTTTACCCCGTCCCGCCCCAAATGATTCATTGACTCCCCTTAATAAACCCAATTTTTTGCTAAAAATGTAAACGCTTTGTTTCTTGGTAGAAAGACTCACGTCCCCCCCATGTTTAAATGGGAGTTGGTCTCGAAACTGATACAAGTTTTCTTAGAAACTGAGTTTTCTGTGTGAAAAAACTCTAAAAATTACTTTTAACCCCCTGGCCCCCTTTGGGGGGCCAAAAGTGTGCTTTCCCGTAGTTTTTTTTTTTTTTTTCTCAAATCCAATAGTTTTAAAAGGGCAGTTCTATGAAAATTGGCCAGGATTTCCTTTTTTAAAAATTTTTTTTTTTTTTTTAATCATTTTGAAGGGATGTAGAACAAGAGCTACGAATTTTAAAAAACTCTTTTCCCTTTTTTATAATTTGGTCCCCTTTACTCCTTATGACCAAAAATTTTTTATGCACTGTAATTTGGGGATCTTTATACTTTCCCATGAGCACCAAAATAATCTAAGCCTCTACCTTCATAATACATCATAATAATTCATAATAATACTCAAATTTCTACAAACTAATACGGAGTATGTGTAGAATGTTGGAGATAGAGATTAATACAATTTGGAAAGAGGCTGTAACTTAACAATGTGAAGCGCTGTGAATACTTTCCTGATGCTCTGTAAGTATTTGTTCATATATCTCAAGTCATATCATCATCACACTATTAGCCACTGTTATCACACATCGCAGGTTTCCCTAATATCCTGCAGCCCTATTAATTAGTTTCTAAGCAAACTTGTATCGGTGATGAAGGACAACAAACCAATCAAAATGGCGGACGTGGGTCGTTCCCACCGAGTAACGAAGCGTTTACGTTTTAAGTCTATGGGACCATTTGGGCTTTAAGAAGCTAATCCATTAGTCACCTAAAATGTTCCTAAACTGTAACTGAGATGAAAACATACAAACCTAATCTGTGCAGCAGAACTTTAGGGTTGAAACCAGCCTCCAGGATGTTGAGACGCAGCTGATCTTCTTTGTCCTCTTTAGCTGTTTGGGAAATCTCTCCCACTGCTGCTCTCTGCCACCGTTTGAGCTGCTGTCTCCACATCTTTGTTGTTCGCTTCTCTTCAAAAGATCCTTTAACAGTTACTGAGTAGTTAGAACTCGGCTAAGATCCAAACTCCGGCAACACCGATGCGTCGAGCTCGTAGAGCAAAACAAAGTATCCTTCTTCTTCTTCTTAATTTATAACGGGTGTTGGCAAACAACAAAATTGGTGCATTACCGCCACCTACTGGTACGGAGTGTGGACGAGAATGTCTCTCAGGAATTACATTCTATTGTACAGCTGTGTTATTTTTAGATAACAAAATATTGTCTGATAAATTTTACTTTTTTAATTAATTCTAAATAAATCAACAAAATCTAATTTAACTTTCATTCTATTTAAATTTTGAATTAATTGTTGTCTCTATTCCTAATATTTTTACAGAACATGCTCTATGGTTTAATCTATTTCACAATTCTCTGCTTTTCTCTCAAAACCCCCGGGTCGTGGAGGGCGCTTACACGACCCTGGTTCTGCTGGAGGTTTCTTCCTGTTGAAAGGGAGTTTTTCCTCTCCACTGTCGCTACATGCATGCTCAGTATGAGGGATTGCTGCAAAGTCAACGCCAGTGACTGTCCACTGTCTCTACATGCTCATCTGGGAGGAGTGAATGCTGCAAGTCACTGACTGGATGCAATCTGCTGGGTTTCCTTAGATAGACAAACTTGTATCCAATTTGAATAAATAACAGAATCTGACTGCACTGTTCAATGATTCGGATTAATTGTAATGCATGTACTTGACTTTTGTGAAGTGCCTTGAGACGACATGTGTTGTGAATTGGCGCTATATAAATAGACTGAATGGAATTGAATTGAAACTGAAATTGAATTAACTTACTATTCATAATCCTTTTAACTGTTCCTTATTTGTTTTGTTTTTTTCATTAAGTCATTGTATCACTCTGTCCCTTAATGTTTAATCTAAAGAAACTACCAGTCTGGCCTGGACCAACTCAAATCTCTAGTTAAATCTTTCTTCCTACAATAAATTGATTCCTGTTAAATCACAAGTCATTTCCCTTCACCTGTCTCTCTGATATTATTCATTAAATCAAGCTGCATTCTCTGTTGTTTCATTTCTTCCTCTTGGTTTGTTACACCTCTCACTTTCTGACATTTACATTGTTCAACAAAATAAAAAACCTTATCTTACACTAAAAACACGTTTACATACTAACTAAACAAGGATAAAGCATAGACTGTCATATTGTATTATCCCACCATTAAGGCTTAATGTAATAGTTCGAACCTGATCCAAGAATTTGTTCCACCCACTAGAATATTTTTAAAGTTGATGCTTTCTATGGTGTTTTTCATGTCTAAGAACTCAAAAAAAAAAGGAGTATACTTTGATAAAGATTAATATCTGATTCAGTTCATTTAGAGAATGTCTTTCCATCAAGTCTGTCCAAAATGTGTAATAAATTGCATAAATAAACTTTCATTATTCTTTACAGGAGGCAAACCAAACTGATATGTGACCCATTTTATCAGTAAAACATTAATGAACTACAGTAAAATTTAAAGTAGACAAGAAGCTCTGGGCCCGGCCCCCTCAGAGGACCGTCTCTGTGGATGGGAAGCTGCGAGGCTCCCTTCTGCTCTGCTCCTCATTTTTCTCTCCTCCTCCTAAACACACTAACATGCAGAACCCATACCGACTTTCACAGACATGTAGCACTTTCCTCCCTTTCAGAAACGGTCTTCAGTTAAACCCCATAGAGACTTAAACATACCAGTTGTCCTTTGATGGTTAAGAAAATATAAACACTTTACTCTGTATTTACTTTGTATTTACACAAGAGTCTTCCCGCATCAGGCAGTTAACATTTGAGCTTCAACTAGAAAGGAAAAAAAAAAATCAGATTAAACCTAGATTCTCACTTCGGTTATGGATATTCTATTAATTTCTTGCGCATTTGTGAAATTAATTTAGACTCCAAGGTAACTGCAGACCACTCCGCGCTCACTTGAATTTAAACTATTTAGTTGTTCAATCATAAGTCCGGACTTTGTGAGCACTGAGAGGCTCGCAGCCATGGAGTTCCTAAAAACCTGTCATACTTCTGTGAATAAATTATCAAAAATAAAGAACAAAGGAAAAAAAATTGGATAAACAAATGTTAGTGACAATGAACCCACATGTATGACAGACGGATTCAACATTTAGATGAACACAGACACATGGACAGACATTTAGACAAACATTTAGACAGACATATGCCGGCATTTGACATTCATACTTTTAACATCATTCATACATTTTGATCCCCTTTCTTGTGTGTCTGTTCCCTGTTTCCTTGTGTGCGTTCGTGTATATGTGTTGTATGTTTGTGTGCTATGCATGTGTTCGTGCGTGGGTGCTGTGTGTCACCCATGCCCACTCTCTTCGTCATACGCTGGTGAAAAGCAAGACAGGGCGTGTGTGCAGACGCACACACACACAACTTGCAACCGGAAATTCCATTCACCGAGGCTAGAGAGAGCTCTTTTTTTTCTTCAAGTCAGTTTCTACCAGAAACTCCTTCCCTATTTAAAGTATGCTTTCATTCTAATCGAGTTTCAACAAGTTTCTTTAGGTCTATCCCTCAAGAGTGAACAAAAATTCAAGCAGTAATTTTAACCAGTAACACATCTATATCTACATTTGATTTGTGCATAACTCAACACTTAATCCATAGGAACCATAAAACAAGTCAAAGCAAAGCTTCAGGTGCGCACCACAAAAACTCATTTGTTGTTTTAACACAGCAAATGAAACTTGGAAAACATTTAAGGTAATCAAAATCAAAACATGCAGTTTTCGTCTCTCATCACATGCAGCTCGCTTCAGTGGCCACACTCATACAGATTTCAGTCTGACATCGCATACAACTCACATAATTGCAAAACACCATCGTTCATACATCATTCGGAGATTCACCCATTCATCTATCTACCATACGCTGCGGATCCAGGCCTTTTTATTCATACATCTCATCCACACTTTTTCATCCTTCTTCACACCCTTTCATGCCCCCGGGGGTCCACTGACCTGATTAATAGGTTGATGGTCAGCCGAATCTGTTTAAAAAAATTTTTTATGTGTGCACAGATTTCTAATTATTAGATTATTGACTCTAATCCCTTTAACGGGATTAATTTAACATCTCTGCAGAAAACCGATCATCACTGCTCACCATAGAGATCTCAAACGGAAAAAAACAAGTTTTTTATATATGAATTAGCTCTCTCTACACAAGGAGAAATCAGTATTAATGCCGAGCACTATATAATAAAAAAGCTTATGCTCTGTCTACGCTCCACGACTAAAGCCAGGGGTGCAAATACTTTTTAAGACTCCCTTTAGCCAATCCCAACTTTACGTTTTTTAGGCAGTCCTCCAACCATGGAGACTGTGAGAAGAGAGAAAAAGATAGAGACCATAGTCTCTGTCTACACCACCTCAGTCGAGGGCCCGGGGCAGCTGTAAATTCTCTCAACAAGAAAGGAGACAAAACTTATCTGGATGCAGGCTCCATGTCAAGTTGACCTGGCAACACTTTAGGGATGTCAAAACTTTCCCAGCTGGCAAGGGTCAGAATATCACAAGATTTCTTGCAATAACAAGCATCAGTTTTCCCTCTCTCCAAGAACTTTTCTCTAATGCACTCTGCTCTCCAGACAGTCAGGCGCTTGCAAGAACAATCCTTCACCAAGTCTGATACCTAACGGACAGGAACTGAAAGGGTATATTGATGAACTTTAACTTTAGTAATATAAATGTATGTGTTTGTAAAACAATTATAGAAGCTGCAGAAAATTCAATAAAGAAAGGAGGAAGACAGTGCAATAAGAGAATGGTACCATGGTGGACCAGTGAATGTAGAGAAGTAATACAATTAAGAAATAAGGCTTTTAGACAGCTTAAAAGAAAACCAGAGTTTCAGAATTTAATCGAATATAAAAGAAAACAAGCAACGGTGAGGAAAACCATTAAGAATGTGTAATGGAAAATCCTTTTCAAGTGTTACAAAGTGCTCTGACCTTTAGTTTACCTGTCTCCTTTGACCTCTGTGTTTTGGTACTTGAAGAACAGATGTCCATACAGATGCTCTGTACTCCACCAGAGACGCTTCTTCAGCATGGCCTGAAAGAGAGATGGTCTGCCTGCCTGCTTTGCTGCAAATGACAGTGTGAGTTTCCACCAGAACGAAACTCAGAAGAAGTCTGGCCCCAAACCCACTGAGTGGAAACGACCATGTTTGCCAACCAGAAGAGCGATACACGGATTTATTTTTAAAAGCACATCTTATGTGGAAAAAGAAGAAAAACAGGCCGGAGCAAAGTTTTTCTCTGGAGAAGTTAAAGTGGACAAGGAAGGATGAATGTCCCACCAAACCCCCTGGAAAGGGCTTGGTTTTTTTTTTGGGCTGATAGAGGATGTGTGCCCGACAGTCAGCGACGAAGAGCGATAAGAAAAATGATGGGGTAACGTACAAAAAACAACATTTGCATAAATCTTTTCCTATTTTCTGCAAAGAAGAAAACTTTTTAACTGCTGCCTCAGTGAGTTGCTTGACGTGACAGATATAGCGGGTTAAAAAATTATTTTGGGTTAGAAAAGTATTTCAAAAGGGTGATAACTTGCTCATTCGATATTTTCAGTTAATTATTTTTGGGGAAGCAAGCTCTCTTTCGTCGGGATATTCAGAGTCAATTATTCTAGTTATTAAAAATTTAAAAGCAAAGGAAGTTACAAAATCTCCAAAAAATCAGCAGTCATATGTGTTTTTATGTTATTTTCAGGACAGATCTCATGAAAGGGGCATTTTAAAAAAATATCATGCTAAAAACCTGATGGGATTCCCCCATATTGTTTTCTTTTTTTCAGAGTTTGTATCCCCTAAATCTAAGGGTGAGACCTAATTTAAAAAGGGTTGGGTTTTACTGCAAAAGGGGTTTTTATACAGTTTGACACAGTACTTACAGTGGGGTGCAGTTTTTGTCCGCAAGTGCTAATTTACGCTTATAGAAAGTACAAATTCATGATTTTTCACAGCAGCTGCTGGGAAGAGGTTATATTAGTGTTGATTCTTCCCTCTTCTGATTCATGCAGCGGGTTGATTTACACTTTACCTTATATCAGGTCCCGACAAAAATTATGAAAGGCTTGGTTCTGCAAGCCTTTCATAATTTAATCTAATCTAATCAGTTCTGTTTTGCACAGAAATATTAAAACACTTGTTGTTTTCTAAGATATCACCAGCTAAAACTTTTAAAACTTTTGAGAGTAATTGGTTTAGTTAAACACATTTTCCTTGGCAAAACTAACCTTTAAAATGAGAATGGAAAAAAAATTGGATTATTTTTGAAGGTAAGAAAGAATCTGATTGGACAGTGGTACCACACAAAAATGAAACTAATCTGATGTTCCCTAAAAGACTCTGCATAGAAAAGGCCTTCAGGACTGTGGAATTATTTCCCACCACGGTACCAAATTTTTTAAGCATGCTTTTCGTTTATTTTAAAACAGATCTGTTTTTTTGTTTTGTTCTTGGTTTTTTTTAGCATAATGTTTGTCTGAAGCTTCTTATGAACTGGGTTAAGAGCAAAAATGATGTGAGGTAAATTAGGAGCTGTGAACTAGTGATTTTTAAATCTGATTATTGTCCAAGTAGAAATAATACACTAACAGGTCTGGGGATATTAAGCCAATCCTTCAATCTCTGCAGAAAGCTAGCATCATTGTTTAATGCAGCAGTACTCAACCTGTGGTTCCTGGACTCTGAAGCCGGGAGCCATAGTTTTGGGCCCTAACATTATAAAAAACTTAATTAAAGGTAGACCGATTCCTATTAAAACTGATCTAACCCAATGATGAGTTCCAGTCATTTTGGTAGTTTTGAAATGCAATAATACTCAAAATTTCATACTCTGGGGAAACCCACAGATTGAGTCTGAAGAAATTTGTTTTGGAGCCAAGGCTAGGATTCTTATAATGGAAAAAAAGAGAAGTAAAATCCTTTATTTTAGGAAAAGAAAAGAAATAAAGGCTCTCACAACACTTAAGAGGATGATCGGCTCAAAACTACAGTCTCCTTGTTTGATTTCTTAGGGGTTTTAAAAATTAAAAGAATACATAGGAGTACGAAGGTACACAAGGTAATTTTAGATTACTAAGGAATAAAATATTTGAACATTTATCAGCATTAGATTATTAAAGAGGGGTTCTAGTAATAATTTTCTCCCCAATTCTCAAAATTTAAATAGCCCAAATTAAAGAAAATGATGTTTGTTCTCCTTTTGAAACACTATGTGGGAACAAAGTCCATTTTGGGGTCAAGCTTTTTATCTTAATTTCTGGTTAAGTTTAACACTGCAGTTTTGGTTTAGTTTGGGTATGCCCTAAAGATGTCAATGCCGACTTAAAATACTTCTTTGCATTTAACCTGAGCAGAGAAATTCTTGAATACAGCTGGGATCAAATTGAGCAAAAAAAAAGAGAACTATAATAATAACTCTCAGGATTGTAGTTATTATTATTACAGGGTTACAGTATAAAGAATTGGCAAAGGGTTTCAGCATCAGTAAATCTGGATTCATGTTAGAGAAAACTGTTGCTGTGCTTCTAGATAGTTTGAGATCTCTTTGGACTATGTGCACTCATTTTAAAAAGGATCCTGAAGATTGTCATAATAAAATTGATCAATTGCAGCTTTAGGAGATATGGCTGAGAAAACATATTTTGAAAAGAGATTGTTAAAAATTTCTTTGAATTCTTGAAGCTTCAAATTTGGCCATTTGTCTGTCTTTGATGTTTTGTATTTGTTTTGTTGGACTGAATGTTTGTTTATGTGTTACACGACATAATAATCCATGTTTAGAATAATGTTTCTAAATCCCAGATTGATTAAAACCTTGAGTTTTCAGGAGAGTTAAGACGCAGCTTGTTTTTGAGGTAGGTGCATGTTAACAGTTTTGCAGTTCAAGGTACATTAAGATGGGTTGGAATGAAGAAACTGTGGGTCCCGCCTATAAGCTGCCCATAAGAGGCTAGTTCTGCCTGACTCTGCCTCTATCAGGTTTGTTCATGCCTTTGCTGTCATGGTAATGCTCAGCACCTCCCTTCCTGAGTTTTAACACTGTTTAAGAGACAATAGAATCAAAAGGCTGCTCTCACGGTTTGGTTTTGGGGTGGACCGAAGCGCAGACAAGAGCGAGGCAGCAGCATTCTGAGCAGTATCTGTTTTATTTTCAAAAAGATCAAAAAGGGAAAAACAAAAACACTGCAGCTGTAACAGAGGCAGACATCCAAAACACTTACAGCATGGGCAGGAACACACAGGACTCAAGGCTTGGACGAGGGCAACGAACGGGGGTGAGAGACGAGAGGAACCAGCAGGGAACAAAGAGCACAGACCAACTAATATACAGAGAAACATGAGGGGGGAAACAAGGAGCAGGTAATCAAAGAAACAGAGAACAGGTGTGACATGGACGCAGGGAGAGAGAGGGAGTAGGTGAGCCTAATAAGACTAAGACCTGAGGGAAGGGACTAAACAACAAGGCAGTGAGCAGAGCTAATAAAACTATAGACCAAGATAAATAAAGCTAAACATGAATAAAGGTAAACTGAGAAACTGGGAGCTAACAACAGCCTTAGAGCTTAGCAAATTAGAAACCATAAGAAACCCAGACTATAAAGTAAACAAACCCAAAAAAACACTGACTGAACCAAATTGAGGATGAAGCAGAGGAGAACACACTGGGAGACAGAAGAAAATCAGAACTGAAAAACAGAAAACATGAATACAAAACCATAAACAAGAAACCTCTGGTTAACAAAACACAAGTCAAAAATGTTACATCCTGACAGCTTGTTGTGATTGCTGCTTTAAAACATGTTGTTTGCATAATAATTAAGGATGTAGCATGACATTTAGATTTATGTGTTTTACTATTAAAAGGTTAATGAAATAGTTTAAACTAGTTTGAATAAAAGAATCAGAGTTATGATGTCATACTTGGTGGGAATTATTTATTAGATTAGCTTTGTAGAGTTTATGCATCAAAATTACATTAGCTTTCCATTAATCTAATACTCACCTTCATACGAGACACATTAGGGTGATATGTGACTTATTTCTAAGTGAGACATTGATGAACTGCACAACTGAAGTTTGCGTTTTGTTGTTAATGGAACTGAATTACAGTTAGAAACATCTGGATTTTCTTTGTGTTGCTTTTGGTGATTTCATAGTGACACATAGTTCAGTCAGAATTTGTTTCTGTGGTTTTGTGTAATGTGATCCTGTTTACTAGAAGTTTTTTAACTTTATGCTGGATTGTCGCATGGGTTGGACCCCGCGCCAGAAGAGGGGAATGTCAGAATAAAGAATAAAGTAACATGAGGTTACAAGAAGTTTTAGCACTCATGGGAAAAAGGGTAGCTCATACCTCCAGTGAGGACTTAGTGACAATGCGAAAGAGACGTTGTACTTTGTTTATATAAATGGTGCATAGCTCCTTAAGATCACATTCTGAAAACCGGTCTGAAAGTATGGTGTTGATTCTTTTGTGAAATTTTACATCTCCACAGATTAGACCATTTTTTAATAATTTTCTTTGGGTATTCTGAAACTATGAAAATAATGACCTGTAATCAGGCCTTCCTCAAACATCATATGTCACATTTTTTAATATTCAGAATATTTAGCTGATGGTCACTGCTAGTATACTACAGGGGTTGGACAATGAAACTGAAACACTTGTCATTTTAGTGTGGCAGGTTTCATGGCTATATTGGACCAGCCTGGTAGCCAGTCTTCATTGATTGCACATTGCACCAGTAAGAGCAGACTCTGAAGGTTCAATTAGCAGGGTAAGAGCACAGTTTTGCTCAAAATATTGAAATGCACACAACATTATGGGTGACATACCAGAGTTCAAAAGAGGACAAATTGTTGGTGCACGTCTTGCTGGCGCATCTGTGACCAAGACAGCAAGTCTTTGTGATGTATCAAGAGCCACGGTATCCAGGGTAATGTCAGCATACCACCAAGAAGGACGAACCACATCCAACAGGATTAACTGTGGACGCAAGAGGAAGCTGTCTGAAAGGGATGTTCGGGTGCTAACCCGGATTGTATCCAAAAAACATAAAACCACAGCTGCCCAAATCACGGCAGAATTAAATGTGCACCTCAACTCTCCTGTTTCCACCAGAACTATCCATCGGGAGCTCCACAGGGTCAATATACACGGCCGGGCTGCTATAGCCAAACCTTTAGTCACTCATGCCAATGCCAAACTTCGGTTTCAGTGGTGCAAGGAGCGCAAATCTTGGGCTGTGGACAATGTGAAACATGTTATGTTCTCTGATGAGTCCACCTTTACTGTTTTCCCCACATCCGGGAGAGTTACGGTGTGGAGAAGCCCCAAAGAAGCGTACCACCCAGACTGTTGCATGCCCAGAGTGGAGCATGGGGGTGGATCAGTGATGGTTTGGGCTGCCATATCATGGCATTCCCTTGGCCCAATACTTGTGCTAGATGGGCGCGTCTCTGTCAAGGACTACCGAACCATTCTTGAGGACCATGTGCATCCAATGGTTCAAACATTGTATCCTGAAGGCAATGCCATGTATCAGGATGACAATGCACCAATACACACAGCAAGACTGGTGAAAGATTGGTTTGATGAACATGAAAGTGAAGTTGAACATCTCCCATGGCCTGCACAGTCACCAGATCTAAATATTATTGAGCCATTTTGGGGTTTTTTGGAGGAGCGAGTCGGGAAAAACTTTTCCTTCACCAGTACGGTAGTGACTGGCCACTATCCGCAAGAAGAATGGCTTAAAAACCCTTGACCACTGTGGGAGGGTATATGTCATTCCCAAGACGAATACACTGTATGGCCGAAAAAGGGGGCCCCTAACCTTTAAAAAAAAAATTATTGTGGTCTAAAACCAGGTTTTTTCAGTTTCATTGTCCAACCCTGTGGGGTGAGTGAGAAGATTCATTCCTTTGATTTGCTGGGTTTGATAAAGTTCATGAAATTAAGCACCTGGGTTTGGGGAAATGGGACTTTGAAATTAAAAAAAAAAATTAGCCAAGTTTTTGTGAAGGTTCTGCTTTTTTTTTCATTTACAATCGAGACTTTTGAAGTGCTGTTTAAAGGGTCCCCAAATTTTGGGCATGGGGATTTTGTTAAGATCTCTCCCTTCCCATCTTGTGTAAAGAGAGGATGTTTTTTACTGTAAAAACCCGTCCATGTGTTTTTTAAATTTTCAAGTTTGCAAAAGCTGTTTTACGGAAACAGCCCTTCCAAATCCACTCCTTGCCCAGGAGAACACACTTGAAGTCCAATGCTGGAGGGCCCCAATCAGTCCTACACCGTTGTCAAGGTGCAGAGCATTTTACCGGGGTCTATGCTACACTGGGGGGTTTCATGGAACACCCCTGAGCAGCACCTGGTTCTGAACCTCCTCCCTGATTTCCAACGACCGCCCCTGTACCAGTTTGTAACGGGCAGCATGAAGTGCAAGGCCACTCAGGAGAGGCAGCGGGAATTTTAAAATTTTTGTTTTAAATTTGTTTTCTTTAAAAAAAAAAAAAACAACTTTGCTTTCGTACCAGAAGAAAGGGACTTTCCACTTCAAGTCATGCAGCTGTATGGAAGATGATCTGTTCTGTCCGGGGGTTTTGGTAATGCAAGTTTTTATTACTTTTGTGTTTATTGGGAAAAGGTCAGAAAAGAAAATTTTTGGGGGACAATTTTGGAAATTTCGCCAATAATACTCCAACATTCGAAGAGAGATTCATATTTCTCTGACGCCATGATCATGCTAATGTCTGGGGGAAACTGATGCATCAATCTGTGGGAAGATAAAAAATGAAGTTGCTATGTTTTTTGTTGATTCCCATGCATAAGATCAACCGTTGTGGTACCTGTTCCTATTGATACTGCTTATATCTACTACTTTCTTTCAGATAACCCGTGGTGGAGGTTATTTTTTCCTTGGATGAGGAATTTACTGTAAACAAAGCAAAATGTTAGTAGATTTTCTAGTGACCCAAATTTTAATATTGCTCTGCAGGAACTCTTTAAATTTTTGGGGTAATATAAAATAAAATAAGAGATCCAGAATAATCCGATATTTGTATAGCACAGGGGAAAAAACACACCTTTTTTCCTTTGGGGAAAACAGAGGGTTGCAAAACTATTATTCTGTTTCATGTCTTTAACAAAAAAAAAAAAAAAATATAAATTTGAGCCGTCCTATCGAATTGTTTATCCATTTCGGGGTCTTTGTGTTAACTTTTAAATCTTACAGCCTTACCGAATGGAAGAAAAATTGAAGGGGCCAGACGGGAAAAATTTAACCAGGGTTCTTTTATTTTTTCCGGTAGAGAGGGTATCATGTCCAAGAACAAGTTTGGTTTGGGTGGAAATGATATATCTGTATTGCCTGCAAATTGGGTCTGGAGTATTTTTTTTAGCTATTTACTACCTACAGTCATCTTATGATTAAATCGCCTTTTTGAGAGAGGAAGAAAGCTCAATGGCAAAAGAAGCTAGGATATAAAAATTTTATGATTTTGGATTACTTTTTTAGCTGAGAGGGGGGGGTTTTTTGTCTTTTAATAGGGGAAAAATGTTAATTTTTTTCCTAAATGTCTAACAAATGACAAGTATCCATGAAAAATTTAGGATTTCTGATGACTAAAACAGAAAAAAATAGGGCCCCTTTTGGGAAATTTCCTTGGTCCTGGTTTCTTTACTTTTTGGTTTGGGACATCCTGGTAAAAAAGATTGGAGTAATTCTTTTATTTTTTTTTTTATTTTTTTTTTTTGTTTTTGATGTTTCTTTTAAAGTTTTGGTATTTTTTTTCCCCCTTGGTTTTATTTGATTATACCGCGTGAGGGTTTTTTAAAAATTTTCCTTTGTTGTTTTACTTGAAATCAGAAGAAAGGAGTGTAAGGGAAAAAATTTTTTCAATTTTACAAAGGCTCTGCCTTTAGTTTCCCTTTTTTTCCTCTGACCTCTGTGTTTTGGTATTTGAAGAACGTGTCCATCTCAGGAGTTTTAGGGTTAACACCCCCCTGAATGTTGTATCCCAAGGGGAGGTAGAAGGGTGCCCTCAAAAATAACTTTTTTTACCTCGACCAAGGGGGGGTTTGAGGACCTGTCTCCCAAAATCTTTTAAGTTTAGGTAACACCCCCATACTGTTTGAAATGTGTTAATGTTGAATGAAAGAACCGTTTACAAAAACGAACAGAACTCTGTACTCAGGGAAAAAAAAGAATAAGGCCTGGGAAGATCAGATCTTCCACAATGAACAAATCTCAGTGAAACATCCCAAAAGTCAATTAGAGTTTATAATAAAGTCTGGAGGGGAGGGGAGCTGCCTCAGAGCGGAAGGAGTCAAACTTTACCCAATAGCTAAACCAAAAAAGACAACACAAAACCAAAAAAATTATAGACCCCTTGCTTTAAAACAAATATAGCAAAATAAAGGAAAAAATGATTAACAAAAGATTAAATATTGTTTTATGTCAAGGGTACATTTCTAAGGTGCAAACTGGTTTTTGAAAAAAGGGAAAATATAATGACCCAAAAATATGTTTTAGAAATGAAATCAGAACAGGCTAGTAAAAAAAGAAAGTGTGTAGTGTTTCTTGATATAGAAAAGCCTACGACAAATGTGGGTTGAAGGGTTAATGATTAAATAAAATTAAATGAAATTATGAAAAATGTTTAAAATGGATTTTAACTTTTTTTAAAAAATAAAATCAACAAGTTAGAACGGTCAAAAATATCAAAAAATTGTAGTAATGGGAAACCTCAAAGGGGTATATAATCCATTAATGTTTACAATAAGATAAACGATGGTTTTGCAGAAAAGGAAAAGAAATGGTTTTCATTTTTTGCTGATGATGAAGCCATATGGAAAAGGGGAGAAACATAAAGATAATGGAAAGAAAATACAGATGAGATAAGTAGGATGAGGAATGGGGGACTCAATGGGGATTCAAAAACTCAATTGAGAAAACAAAAGTCATGGTATTTTCACGATAAAAATAAAAGAGGAAACAAAGTTTTTATATAAACTTTTTTTAATAATTTTTAACAAAGTTATAAAATTATATATAATTATATAATCAAGAATTTGAAAAAAGTAAAAAAAATATAAAGTTTCTGGAATATGGTTTTATGAGAAAATCCTATGGAATTACATATTCAGAAAGGATAGAAAATGTAAAAAAGTATTAAAATTATGAGATGTTAGGTGGGAGTGACGGGGCGACAGGGAAGTGTTAAAACAAATTTACACAGGATTGATCAGATTAATATAGATTATGGGAAATATATTGGGCCAAGGAAAGACACATCTGGATAAATTGACATAATACAACTCAAGATTTTAAAATTTGTACAGGTGCCGTAAAACAAAACCCAAAAAAAAGACTCGAAATAGAAATGGGGGGAAATGCCGAATTTAAGGGAACACAATTAAACAATAAATTTTCTGGTTAAAAATTACCAGGTAATAACCCCGGGGCATCCAAAACCCAGACACTTGAAACCTGTTGGGAAAAAGAAAAAAAAATCCAATAAGTTTTGGGGGGTGGATTGTTAAAAAAAAAAAGAAAATTTTAAATACAAAATATGTAATAAGTCCGATACGCCCCCAGCTGTTGTACCACCTGGATTGTACCAGAGGTAAAAGGGAGATCTTTATAAATTATATACAGAGCATCAAAAAACAAAAAATAAAATGAAAACACATTCTGTACCCGGATTTCAAGTAAAATAGGAAAACAAAACAAGATGGTTTATCAGTATATACAGGGGAAATGTTAGCAATACTATTAGCCTTACATGGGTGGAAGACATAAAACTTTTAAAAAAAAAGTGTGTTCAGTTTCAAGCTCGGGATTAATGCTTTAAAACATAACCATTCAGACAGCAGGCCAGAATTCTATTTTAAAAAACTGATACTTTTTAGGACTACAAATGAGGGTTTAAAAATTGTATTTTTTTTGGGTTCCAGCACAATTGGGTTAAAGGGAAATGAAAATGGCAGATAAGAGGGCTAAAAAGGCAACACAAGATCCTTTCAATTTTAAGACTTTTAATACATCAGGGCAAAGAACATCATCAAACAAAAATTTAAAGGAAGAATGGCAAAAAAGGGGGATGGGAAAAGAAAAAAAGATGGTTTCAAGAATTAAAGGTTGTAAGTGAAAAAAAACTGAGACGAGCAGAAGGTTAAATTAACTACAGGTTTTTTATTCATTTTTTAAAATCAAAAAAATAATAGGGAAAATTTACTGTGGGATGGATAACAACGCAGTTTTTTTTTCAAAAAATATAGTGGGAAAGAAGAGTTATAAACAAAGTTTGAAAGGATTAAAAAAATTTTAGCATAATAATACATTGAAAAAAAACCTAAGGCAAACATACCCATTATTTAAATTTCAAAAAGAACAAAATGTTTTAATAAAATTTGAGTATTTAAAAAGACAATAAAACCCATATGACCACACTCCTACCAGTGATGGGGGTAATGCACCCCTTAGATTTTTCCAAGGCCTTTTAAAATCCAAACAAGAAGAAAAAAAACAAGAAGAAGAAGAAAGGGGATGCATCTCCCAAAGAATCCTAATTTTTTTGCGGTTCATCATAAAATTCATAAAGAATTATGGACAGCCTAAAAAGAAACAAAAGGTTTTTTTCTGTGGGGGGACCATTTTGTCTCAAAAATAAGGTATTTGTTTAATTTTTCCTTTTTGTTTCATCCTTTCCTCCAGATTTCCCCTGTTAAAATTGAAATTTGTTTCAAAGGACTCCCTTCTTTTACTGTTTTATATTATTTTCCAGGTTAAATTTTCATTTGTTTGACAGAATTTCCTATTTAAACAAAAGCACCCCTCAATGCTGAGGCTGAGAAGAAGTCCCAAATACACCCAGGGTAAAAATCGGTACACACCATTTACCACTTACAAAAAGTTTTTTATTGATAAATAATTCTGTTCATTTATTCTTTATCTCATTTTGACCACTGTTGAGATTTAAAATCATTTAGTTTCAACTTATGTTCAGTTTGCACGTGTATGCATAAAACTGAGACATAACATGTATTGTGAGCCTGGGAGAGAGAAGTCACAGAGTTCACAGCAGGCTTCAGGCTCGAGGAAGGGTTAAACCCCCGGTTTTGAATGTTCCCAGCGCTCTGGCAGTAAATGCTGGCTTTTAGTATAATATGCAAAAAAACTCCCTAGGGGGGTAAAAAAATCCCATAGTGGAAGGGGAAAACTCCATTAGAGACCGTGGCTTTGTAAAAAATTCTTTAAAAAGGGGGGTTTTCAGCGTCAGCAAAGGTATATAAACTTTTTTGAAACTGAGGGGTGTCAAGAACATTTGGGGTAAAAACCCCCCCAGTTTTTGCTGATGAGTCTTTTCCCCTAAGGGCTTAGGGAAATTTTTTCTTCTTTGTTTTATTCTTTTGTTTTCCCAATTATGCATTGGAAATTGGTTTATTTACCAAATTAAACTTGTTTTAAATTTTAAATTTCCCCTGCTCTTTCTTTTCTTTCTCAAACATCCGGACGGGGGGTGGGGTTTGAGGACGTGTGTTATTGGTAACGAATTATTTTACCTCAACACCATAAAAGCTTCCGGGAACAGATGGGGGATGGGCTCTGCGATTTCACCCCTGAAGGACTGCCACCCCTCAGCATTGTGGAAATTAAGGGTTCGGGAACGGGTTTCAGGTCCTTCACCCCTCAATGTTTTCCCAACCCCAAAAAGGTTGTGTAGAAATTATCAAAAGTAGTAGTTGATAACCCAATTTTTTAACTTTAATTTAAATTTTTTTCGTTTGCTTTGTTTGACTTGGGGTAATTTTAAAACCATCAAAAAAATGGTGGACAAAAAGTATGAGGAGGAAAGGGAACGAGTGAAAATGGAAATACAGCAAGATGTTGCCGTATATAAAAGCTGAAGTGGACATTAACTTACTTGGGGTCTCACTACTCAATGAAGTTTACGTTTTTCATTGTGTTGGGGGCTGCAATACTTTTCCACACGTCACACTGCTGATAATTTGGGTCAAGGGCCAATCATGGGAGGACTGGGCCAAAAACCCAAAAATAAAAAGTGTTTTTGACCAACGCAGCACCAAAAATATTGCATCCACTAGAAACCCAAAATTCGCTCTCAAATTGTATTGCCCTAGTCTCAATTTTTAGTTAAAAAATTGATAGACCCCCCTCTTTCCATCCCTCAGACATAAAGCCAGGCCATTGTCACATACTTCAGAAAACAAACACTACGCCAAAGGGAAACTTGTTCAAATGAGCAAAAAAATGGGACAACCAACTGTAAAAAAAATTTTTTCTTAATGCTGTGAAAATTCATTCACCTTTCTCCTCCCCGACCATGTGTTTGATTAGTGTTTGTTTTCCTTAGAGCAATGGCCCCTACCCTTTTCTGAAGAATTTTGGTTAACACTCCCTAAGGGGGGGCAATGGGGGCCTCATTCATATTTGCTTATCTTGTCCCGGGGAGGGTTTTGGGGCCATAAAGTTAAAACCCTTTGAAGTTGAGTAACCCTCATTCGGCTATAAATATATCTGAAATTTTGTGTTCGGGGGCTCTTTTTCAACCTGATTTTGTTTGGGTAACAAAGTCTTCAAACGCGGGTTGGGCCTTTGAAAAAACCTTTTAAAGAAAAAAGTCCGGCCTTTGTCTATTAAATGATTTAAAACTTCTTTCTCCCCTTTGTAAAAAATTCCCTCCCACATGGCCACCCAAGGGCCAAACCACAAAGTTCTTTTTTCATCTTTCCTTCCTTGCTTTTGGGCCCTGAAAACAATTTGGGGGCATTCCTGCTTTTTTTCTGATCTTTCTCTCTAATGTATTTAAAAATCGCATCAAAATCGGGGGTCAAATCCGGGGTGGTATTACCCAATTGTGACACTTTTGGACTAAAGGGTCAAATGTTTTGATGATTTGCCTTGATAAAAAGGAACGGTTGTTCCATGTAAATAATTTTTTTTAAAGGCTCACATTTTTTCTTTTTCTACTAGAAACAAAGAATTTAAAAACACTTCCTCATTTTTACCCATCCCAAAAAAAAAAATTTTCCAAAAAGGGATTTTTAGTTTTCCCCGTGTTTAAATATCTTTAAAGATCGTTAGGGGGGGGAAGATAAGTTCAGAAACCCTGGAGGGAAAGTTTCAGGAATGTTTAAAATGGTTGAGACAGTTGGCCCGAGTCGAACCTCCCCAAACCGGGTCAAACTAAATGGACCCCCCTGAAAACATGCATCGTTATATTACCTCACCTAAATGAAAATTTTTGTAAATTTTTGTCAAACAAACCACACATTTTATATTATATGTTCACTAATTTATTTCAAACATGTTGAAATGACGCTTTTTTTTTCTGCAGGTTGGTTCAAATTCGGTTTTCCTTTTTTGTTGCCAGTTTAAAAAAAAAAAACCTTCCTTTTTTTTGTTTGAGTCTCTTTAGGGCTCACCCTCCCCCAAATTTCTTCTTTCCCAATTTTATTTTATTATTAACGAAACAAATCCAAAATTCTAGTACGTTTTTGACATTACATGCAAGCACATCTTATTTTTTTTGGGGGGGAGCACCTGCAAACAAAACCAAGAACTTTTTTGGAAAGTTCTAAGCAGGCATACCCCCCTCCAGTCTGGCGGCCCCTTAGGGGCCTGGGGGGAAAGGCTAAAACTCCTCTGGAAAAAGTCATAGCACCCCTGTGCACCCCCAAAAAAAAATATCTTTATTTTTTTTTTCATCTAATTTAAATATTTTTTAAATATGTGGTTGTTGTATTTGTCCTCCAAAAACAAAAAATAAAAGAAAAATAAATTATATTGCTTAAAAAAATATATCCCACTCGCAAAAGGAAATGAATTTAAATTTTTCACTTCTGGTAAACATTTAAAAATCAGAAATGCAAAATGGACCATTTTCTGTTACTCAAAATTCCTAGGATGGAATCAGAGAAGGGGGGATTTTTTTGGTGCAGACTCCAAACCCAAAATAAACAAAAATTTTGGAAAAGGGGATAAGCTCCCCCCTCCTTCCACCTGCGGCGAATGCTAAAATGTTGGCGCTGGACAGCTGGGGGATCTAAGCAAAAATCCTAAAGATGGACCAGACGACCACTTCTGCAAAAATACCCATCCTCCTTTTTGGGGTGAAACAGAGAATTTTTAACAAAGGCTGGCTCCATAAATTTTGTGGTTGGAAAACAGAGGGAAAGGATGCCGTTTTTCCTTTCAGGCCCCCGGGTTTTTGACTGAGGGGGGGGGAGGCAAAATGTGAAGGGGGCTCATCAAGTACACATTATCCTCATGTTTATTGTTTTTTTATTAGATTTTCTTTATGGGGGTTTGGGGTAAAAAGGAGTGCTGTGCAATTTGCCAGATGGACAGGTTTTCCCCCCAGTTGGGGCTTTTTTTGAAAAGTTTTGGGCTGGAAAAATAGCTTTGGGCGGGTTTTCAAAATTTGGACTCAGGTTGCAAAATTTTTGGACTGGGTTTTCACAACATTTGGAGATTTTTAAAAATTTTTCATTGGAAAAACTATCAAATAGTTGTCATTCTTGCAGAAAAATGAAAAACCCACACATCTAAAAAACTAAAAAGTTGTATTTTTTACTCATATTAATAGTTATTAGCTCATGCAAAAGGGGGGAAAAAAAAAAAATCCGGAGCTGAATGGGGGATTGCTCCCGTTCCCGAGAATGACTATTGGCTGTTTTTTGACAGAGTCGAAACTTATACTAAATTCAACCATTATCAAAATCAATAAAACTGACCACCTTTTTATTAGCTCAACTTAAGACCCCCCTTTATTTCAAATCACAACCGCCGGTTTCCTAGTTAAAATTTTAAAATTGGGTCTATTCTATCTAAAAAAAATCAAAAAGACAGCTAAGTATTGATCATTTTTTTGTTTGCTGCTCTAAATTATAGGAAATTTTATTCAGCTTCGGTATTAATTAGCCTGTAATGTTACCCAAACCCAGCAAAAAATATGGTGAAATGTTGCATGAAAGAGCTCCTTGAGTAAAAATTACTTTTACTTACACAGAAACTGAGTAAAGGCCCCACGCTGGGAACATAAAAACTGTATTTGTTTCTACTTTTAACCTTTATTTTTAGAGTTGGCTTTTAACTTCAAAAATGGTTGGTCCATGTTTTTGCTTTTCAGGCTATAAAAATCAAAATAATGAAGTGAAATTAGTGAATGGTCTAATTTGTCTGTTGGTTGTTACTCCCTCCTTCATAAACCCGCAAAAAAACAGTCAAAAAGCTGGATAAATTTTTGTTATATGTTTAACATTGTGGTTAATTTTGCACCAATATTTCTACATTCCCCTTCTAAAAGTGTGGCGGGGCTGCGGTTTCCCCTCCAGTCTAACACTACTGAGGCCAAAGGGGCAGAACATAGTTGACATTCATCCGCGGACTTTTTTCAATTTTTAGTCAAGCATACCAATTTCCTACATTTTTTGATAAAAAAAACCCCCTATATTTCCCCCACAGTTTCTCCCAAGCCCGGGATGGGATGGGACACAGCTAATTTTGCTGTCTATCTTTAAAAACCAAAAAAAAGAGGTTGGTGTTAAAGGCCATAACCACCTAGGAATTAAGAAGGGAAAAATACACCTCCCCGGGTGGCGCTGCAGAGAGTGGAGTGAGGCATGTGTCTTGAACTGGCTGTTTTGAGCGTGTTCACTAAAAACATTCGATTTTGAGTTTTTTCCTGCCGAGTAGTTTGTGTGACCCTGGTACGCGGTCTTTTCGTGTTCATATTTTTTTCCGTTATGTGTTGGGGAGGAGGAGGGGAGGCAAGGTCGGGGCTCGTGCTTGTGGATTGAGAATTGATTTAAGGGAGCATTGCCCCCCCTTCCCCTTGCGTAAAACCGGCCTCGGTGTCACCCACAGTCTTGCGCCTCCATTGACAGTCCATAACAAAAAAAATAGTGTGGTAACTATTTAAACTAATGAAAACCGGGAAACTAGGCACATTAAAAATTTTCGGCCTTCTTCTTCTCTTTTTTTGCCGCCAGGGGGTTTTCCCGGTCGGGGGTTTAAATGCCATAAACCCCAGGGATGTTTTAAAAGCCCCCACCCCCAGGAGGTTTTCCCCTTTCCGATGGGCGAAAGTTTGGTTAGGGAAATCAAACACGCAACTTCCCAAGACCCTCCCAGACCCTGTTCCGGGCGGGCCAAAGCGGCCAGGGGAAAAAGGGGCAAAATACATCCAATTCAGACAAAAAAATTCTTCCCATACCCCAACCACCCCCTCCCTTTGGGACGCCCTGCCTGCCCTTAAAACCCTTGGGGATCTCAGAGGAAGATGTAAAAAGGTTTTTAAAGTGCCGGAAAAAAAGGAATGCCTCAGGCCCTTTGTTTAATTTTCCCCCCATCATGTCTCCCGTTGCCCCCTGACCAACTGAAAAACCATTTTAAAACCCAATGTCTTTAAAAAGTCACTGGGCTGTGTAAAGGTTTTCCCTCCTGTTTAAAAATTTTTCCCACCATCATCCCGGGGGGTACCCAAAAACCCACCACCCACCACAGGATAAATAATACGGGCTAGTTGCCCTTACGCCCGTGGCCCATGAAACCCTTTTTGAGGGGCCCTTGGGTGCGGGAAGCACCCTGAAGGACATCCCCGGGCCCTCCTGCTGGCCCCCCCCTGCATTTTTCCTACCGGGCAAACATGGCGGCGGGAGGGAGCATTTTAAATTTGGGGAAATACATTTCCCTCCTGCAACACTCAAACCGCTCAGGGATGTACACCAGGACTTCAGCCCGGCCCTTTTAAAAACCCAAATCAACCCAGATATCCTCCATCGGGAAGTCACCCAGCTAAAAGTCCCAGCCTCCACCTGTCATTGGATCCCCAGTTTCCCTGAAGGAGAGACAGCAGCGGGTTGGGGGGGTTTTTCCCCTTTCCCCATTTCCTTTTTCCCTCTACAAAAATGACTCACCTCAGCGGTTTCCGGCTGTGAAACCCCCTGAAGTTGTAGATGCCCCGTTACTGATTTTATCCAGAAAGTGAGGGGTCGGGCATACAGACAGGAGTAGATCATTGGATATGGTGTGGTCAAAAAACCACTAGAAAAAAACCCATCTAAACCATCCTCAACAACGTACCTCTGTGAACCCCCCTCGGGTTTTCCTGGGAACGACCATTTTTTAAAACCCTTTAAAATTATTTTTAAAAACAAGCCCTAATGTTCAGAAAAAGGCCAGCAGAGACTGAAATTTCCCTGAGGAAAACTCAAAAGTAAAACCCTTTCCCCCCCGGAGGGTTGGTCATCTTTACACGCCATAATTCAGTCTGTCCTGTTTTCCTAAAATTCAGTGGGGGTTTTGGCTCACAAAAAAGAGGACAGGCCCAGACTCCCCAACAAACAAACCCCGGGTTTCGCATAGAGGATATCAGGGCTAAACCTTTCCCCTTAAATCGGGAAATTATACAGGTCAGGGTCAAGAAACAGGCTGCAAAAATATCTGCAGACCCCACACCCCCTCCAAAAAATTGTTAGATTTTTACGGGTCGGGGTCGGGCGCTACAGAGCGGTAGTCTGCTGATCCGGCTGCCACAGAGACAGTTTTTTTCCCCCGGGCCCTTTTGGCTCTGATGAACATTTAAAAAAAATCATTTCAAAAACACCATGTTTACTTGAATCACCTACATTATATTCTTTTAAAAAAGTCAATTGTGTTTTATATTTCATTTAAAAGGTATTTTTCATTTTTCCTTTTACAGGGCATTGGTATTGTATCGGATCAAAATTTGGGAAAAAGGAAACCCTTTCCCTTTCATCACGTATAATGGCACCTTTGATGGGGTCCACAATAGTTTCCAGATTACGGTTTCCCCATTTGTGCCCCCATTTTTCATGTCTTTTAAACACCTTTTTCCCCACAGGCAACGTCTGGCCCACCGAAAAGGGGGGTTTTCCTAGGAAAGGAAATTTTGTCCTAGTGGGAACACGGTGTTTTTTGAGGAGGTGGGAGCGGGGAATTTTGGATGGTGTTCTTCAAGGTCCTGCCCATCCCCAACTTATATTAGAACTCAATTTTTTATTGTCAGACTATCAAACATTTTGAAAAGAGCCCCGACCCAAAAAGGTTTGGTTTACTCAGGAGGCCCCACTTTCCTACCCTTCTGCGCTAGAAAAAAACCCTTTTTTTGTTTGCAGTGTCTTTTATGGCCCTTTCTCCCCCCCAAAATCCCCCGTTTTTCCCCTTTTTAATCCTATTTTTAAAACTTTAAATACATCCAAAATTCCAACATTTTGGGGGGCATTTACTTTTTAAGGGGCCCTCTTTATTTTTAAATTTTGTGAGCACTCATGAAAACAGAATAAATTTTTGGAAAAGTATCTAACACGGATACCACTCCAGCCTCAAAAAGGGCCCCTTTCCTGAGCTTTTAGGTGGGTGAAAATTTTAAAATTTTGTACCCTTGTTTGTATTAACAGCATATAAAAAAGGCGGGTTTGCACAGCCCAAAGTGTAAAAGGGATGATCAAAATGTTGCAGGACAATGGTTCTTTTTAAACCTTTTAAAACCCTGAATTACACAGCATTCCCCGGGGTTTATTCAACAATGAAAATTACTGCTAAGGAGTGAAAGGTTAAAAGGTTTTGGCCCTTCATGACTTAATTAAAAAAAGAAAATATGAACTGAAATTGATATCTTTCTTTTTCTAAAGCTCCATGGGAAACAGCTGTAAAGTTGTATTTAACAAGTGAACAGAAACGTGAAATCAGAAAAAAAAAATAGCAAAAAATGCAGCTGCAGAAAACACAAAGGAAATCTATGGGCCTGGCAGGACGCATTAAAAACAAAAAAAAACAAAGCTGGTGGAAATCCGGCTCACGTTTTACAAAAACCTGTGCATGGGGTTTTTGCCCATTTGACTTTCTGTCGAGATTTTTGGACAAAGGGCCCACACCTGAAAGGGGTTAATTTTCTTTGGAAGCTTTTAAAGTGTGCGGGATGGAAAATGGCGTACATATGACAACAAAATCCACTAAACTTCCCTGCAGGTGGGGGGCCATGCTTTAAACTTTGACAGATTTTCATTGGTAACCTGCTTGCAGAGATTGAAAAACCGACGGGCAGATTTTAAATTTTAAACCCGTGTAGCACGGTTTTTATTGGCTTTTTTTTTCTGTCCCCTCATTTTAAAAGGGATGAGGTCCCCGTAGCTGGATGATTTTTTTTTTTTAAAAAAAACTAATTTTTCAACCCAAAATTTTCCCTTGCAGGGAATAAAGAACACTTGATGAGATAAAAGGAAAAAATTGGGCTTTAGTTAAGGAAGGGGATTTGGGAAAACAAAATTATTTTAAAAATTTTGATTATATATAAACTCACCCCCGGGCAAGCCTAGAACTCAGTGTGGAGTCTGCCAAAAGACCCAGACATTTCTGATAAAAGTGGGCTTTCATCATCCCTGTCTTCAAGTGCTATTTTTTAACCAAATTTAAAATTAAATAAATTTAATAAGAATAGGGTAAAAAAATCCATTTTTGTCCCAAAGGGAGAAATTTGGGGGTTTTTTCAAAAAAAAAGCAAAAGCAAGAAAGCATCCAGGGGGTTCCCTACATCACAGAAACCCTAGAAAAAAATTACCAAAATTTGACGCTATAAAAACCAATCGGGAAAAACAGGAGTCAAAAAAAAAGGGTGTATGTAAAAAGGGGAATAAAACCCAGGAAACATTAAATTACCCCTTTAACAAAATGGTGGTTTACCAAAAAAGCAAAATCAATTAATTAAAGAAAGGGGCAGCATAGTCGTGACGAATGAATTTTAACAAATTTTTTGAGGGAGATGTAAAAAGGTTTCAAAAATAATATAAAAAAAAATAAAAAACAATCCCCCTTATTAGTGAAGGAAACAGTGAAAGTAACTGCCATGTATGCAAAAATCCCCCCAAAAAAAATTGATAACCAACTAAAAATTAAAAAAAAACTGCTTTCCTTGATTCCCGCAGTTCTGTGGAAAATTTTTCTTTCATTATTCTTGTGTGTCCCGTGTGTTAGGGGGTGGGGGAGGCCCCATTAGGGTCAAGGGGGGGTTAAAATTTTAAATAACCTAAACTATGATGGTTTTTATGCATAAACCACAAATTTCACTTTTTACACAGAATTTAAAAACCTGGGGGTCCTGGTGGCGGTAGGGACAGCAACACTTGCTAAGGAGGACAAACCCGCTTCCCTGAAGGGGTTTTTCAATCGACCTGGGAATCGATACCGGGACTCGCTGGGGACCAGTTTTGGGTTTAAATGTTTAAAAAAAATCTCAAAAATTTTTTCCCTTTTAAAATCAAATGTTTTTAGAACCACTTTTTCCCCCAATGTTTTTTTTTATTTAAAGGGCAATTTTCCCTTGTACTAGATTCCCCCACTAAAAGGGATCAAAACTGTGAATGAACCCCAATATGGATTCTTTCAGCAAACAAAAAAATTTTTTAAAGAACTTTAAAAGGTTTTATATGTTTTGATTCCTTAAAATAAAGCCCTTTGCTGCTTTAGGGCTGAATTATTGACCTTTGGCGGGCCCCTTAATAAACCCCCGGGAAGTTCTTTCAAGACTCTTTGGGGAAAAACCCTTTTAGGTGACCACCTCATGGGAAAATCAAAGGAGAGAATTTACGAGAGCAAAGCATAATCACACAAAGGGAGGCCCCATTTGGAAAAATCTAAATAGAAAAAAAAAAAAAAAGTTATAGCTTTTTTTATTAAGCTGGGAAATCTAAATTTAAAACCCGTAACCCAAAATATAAAAAGTTATTTCCATTTTTTTTTTACCCAAAAAAACTCTAAAATGTGTTTCCTTCAGTTTCTTTTCCATTGGTGGGGAATCTTTTAATGTAAATAGTCTAAAATAAAGAGACCCCTTAAGGAGAAAATGCATCTAAAACTTTTTTACCGGGAGTGTATGATTAAATTTTATAAAATAAACTTATTACCTATCTCATAACAACTCCATCTGTTTGATTGTAACAAACTCAGAGGTTTTTAAAATTTTTTCAACAAAAAAAACCCTTTAAATAAAGCAGTTTTTTATTTCCCTTAAAAAAGGCACAAATTTTAAAGCAAAATCGTATCCGTTTTGCGGCGTTTAACGGTGCTGAATGCAAGGAGTTGTAAACCATATTCCCGAGGTGATGAAAAAAGGGTTCACCCTTCATGACCTCTTGGGGTATTAAACCCTTTTCCCTTTTTTGTTCCCTTTTGGGTTCTCATGTGTTTTGTTTAAATTTCCCTTTTTCAGTAAATCTGTGTTCCCCAAAGATCCCAAAAGAAAGGGTTTTCTCCGGTGTGGATTTTATGGGGTCTGTTTAAATGTCCTTTTTGCTTAAAACTTCGTCCCATAGATCCAACCCAAAAAGGGGTTTTGACCAGTGTGGACTCCCTTTTTTTTGTGTGTTTAAAATCCCTTTTCCGTAAATCTTTTCACCCTAGATCACAACAGAAAAGGGTTTTTCTCCAGTGTGGATTCTTATGTGTTTGTTTAAATGGGCCCTTTTTCAAATAAATCTTTTTCCCCCATAGATCACAACAAAAGGTTTCGACCATGGGGTTCTCAAAGTGTTTTGTCTAAACCCCCTTTTTTTTCCCGTAAATCTTTGTTCCCCATAGATCACAAAAGAAAGGTTTCTGTCCAGGTTTTGGGGTGATCGTGGGGTGGGCTTAAAAATTTTCCTTTTTCAGTAAAAACTTTGGGCCACATAGATCAAAACCGAAAGGTTCCGTCCAGTGTGGATTCTCATGTTGTGTTTTAAATTCCTTTTGGGGTTAAAACTTTGTCCACAAAATCACAACAGAAAGGTTTCTGTCCAGTGTGATTCCAGGGGTGTGTTTTTAAAAGATGTTTTCTGGGTTTAAAACTTTTCCACATAGATCACAAAAGAAAGGTTCTCTCCCAGTGTTGGGGTATCTTAGAGACCGGGGGCTTTTCATCCATCTTGGGCCCTTTTCATACCTTTTTCAGTTCTTCAGTTTTTTTGAGGAAATGGAAAACCCTCTCCCTGATCTTGTTTTCCTGATGGAATTCTCCCCCATCGATGTCTTTGGGAAAGGGTCTGCCTTTTAATTTGGGTTTTTGATAAAGCTGTGGAGCAGAGGGGGCTGTTTATTTATCCCCACTCTTTATGGGGTAAGGGAGTGACTGGAAAACCTGATGGCATTTAATCTCCTCCTTCCCCTTGAGCTGCTCTCCCCCCAACTGGTGTAGACCTCCCCCCTGGGTTTTCCTTTTTTTATTTTGGGGGAGCTTTGGGTCATGTAGGCCGACATGGTTTTTGGTTTTCAGGAGCTTTCTTTAACCCTAAAATTGCTTTAAAATCTGCCCGGAAACACCCCAAAGACATCATGCATATTTGAAAATTTTTTTTACTTTAGCCTGGGAAGAGTCACTTTTTTTAAATTTAAAAATATTTTTAGGTGCTTTGGTTACAATAAAAATTTTTTGGTTTAATTTTTCCCTTTTGTCTGTTAAATATTTCTTTTTAAAACAATGACATAGAATTCCCCCAAAATTTTTGGCAACTATCCAATACTCCCCCATATAAAAAGAAATTAAAGCATATTTTTTTCCACAAAGAAATTTTAAAAGAAAAAATTTGGGGAATGACAGAGAAAAATTTTTTTTAAACCCATGAAAAATTGGATGCCCTGAAGGTTTTAAAAACCCAAACCCCCCCCATTTTAAATCTGTCAGCATTAGAAAGCATCTTTTTTTTTTTTAAAATCAATATCAGCTTTTTTTAAAATTTATTGATAAACCTAATGGAAAGCTTGTATTACTCAAAGTATTGCCAGGGGGGGAAAACTGGTAAAAGAAAAAGAGCCCTTCCCAAAAAAAAGGTCTTACTTTGCAAAATTTACATTGGAAATGGTTACAGCTGCATTTTTTAAGTTCTGACGTTAAAAAGTGACGTGCGGGGAACCAAATCCGAAGGGGAAAGGGACATTTAAAACATAAAACTAGTAAATGCCAGGTGCCCCTTTAGGAAGATTCAGGTTTTTGGGGTTTTAAGGGTAGCCGTAATTAAACCTTTACACAAGAAACGATAAAAGGCAAAGAAACGAAAAAAAAAAAGAGACCATGGGGAAAACAACGGGGAACCCTTTTCCAGAAGTAACCTCCCTTTCCCAAAAATACTCCAAGAAAATTTCATTTTTTGGGTTTCAAAAAAAAACCAGGAAAAACATTTTAAAAACCACGGGAAGGCATGACTTTCCTTTTTTAAAGGTTTTCAGTGTTTAGACTGAACAATAAAAAAGCCCCGGGTTTTTAAAATGGCATCAAGGGAAAAGGGTTTCCCTAGGGCAAAAAAAACACAAAAGGGTCTCTCCACGGGGCCAAGTCAAACAGGAGGGAGAAAAACCACCATGCACACAACCACCCCTAAGGAAATTTAAAGCCCACCAATTTGGGCTTACCATTTAGAGTTAGGCTAGGGCCCAATCTTTCATGTAAAATGCAGCAAATTATTCACCCCTTTACATCTTCCTTATATGCTTTTAGATTTGTGTATTTTATCTTGTCGGATTTTGTATTTTTGTATATTTTTCGATTTTTTTCCCCATTTCTGCCAAATTTTTTTTTTTTGAAAGCATTTTACAGCCCCAAATTTTAAAAATAATTTGTACCACCCTTTTTTTTAAATTCTGTTCAATTTTAATTCATGGTTGTTTTTTTTAAATTTTTTTACCCTTTTCCTAAAATTTATCTTACTAGGGGCCCACATCCTTTCCCCTTTGCCCTTTCCAAAACTGTTTCTGGGGGACCCTCAAAAAATTTTATTTAAACCCCACTAGGAAACCTTTGGGGGACCAAACGTGTACTTTCTGCTTGTTTTTTTTTTATATTTTTTAAATTTCCAATTTTTTTTTAAAGACTTTTTAAAACAGGGGGGGTTCTAGGGAAACTTGGCCAGGATTTGCTTTTAAATTTTATTTTTCAAATTTGTTTACCCTTTTTTGTTTGGCAAGGTATGAGAAAAAAGAGCTACGAATTTGAAAACACTCTTTCCCTTTTTTTTTACCAATTTCGTCCCATTAAACCTCATTATGACCAAATTTTTTTTGATGCCCCCCCCCTGTAATTTGTTATTTTTATATATTATATATATATATATATTTTATTATATATATATATATATTAAAAATTTATATATATTTTATTTTATATATATATAATATATTTTTATATATATATATTTTAATATTATTTAATAAAATATCTGTTATTATAAAATTTTATGGTCAGGGTTTTTTCTTT
The DNA here is from genome assembly GCA_036173005.1 of Crenichthys baileyi. Classification (NCBI taxonomy): domain Eukaryota; kingdom Metazoa; phylum Chordata; class Actinopteri; order Cyprinodontiformes; family Goodeidae; genus Crenichthys; species Crenichthys baileyi. The sequence goes on from JAHHUM010000600.1 coordinate 258,040, forward strand.
GTGTACGGGCTTTTCGGGAAAAAAATTTAAACTGACTTTTATAGTTATAATGGAGGACTTGGTTCTCTGCCCTTTTCTTTTAAAATCTTTGGCCCCAAAAAAAATTTTTTTAAAACGACAAAAATACCCCCTTGGTGTGTCGGAAATGATATAGAGTGGGGGAAATGGGGTTTTGGGTAAAATATTTTTTCATTTTAATGTTGTAAAATGCATGTGAAATTTTAAAGGGTCTTTTTATAAAGGGAGAGAGACTCCTCTCTACTAAAATTTTGGGGCCCAAGGGCACCTTTTAGCGGGTGGCATTTCTGTGAGGATAGTTTCCCAGCCTGCATTTTGGAGACTTTTTTTTCTCTAGAACAGTTTTTTTACAACCCAGCGCCTCAAAGTACCCTGCCCTACTTTGTTTTAGATGGGGGCTCTGTTCCATACCCCAGATTAAATGTTTTGCTTGCCCTCCCAGCCCCCAAATCGGGGTTTTGCAAAAACCCTTTTAAATACTTTTTTTCTAGAAATATGTTTCCCTTTTAAACCATAATCTGAAGAAAATTGTCGTCACCTCTCATGATTTTTCGAAAATTTAAAATTTTGGGGAATATGGACAGAAAATATATACGGGATGAGTTTTGTGAGAAAAACGGGGGTTTGGGGAAACAAAAACTGAAAACCCGTCTTTTTTAGTGGGGGAGGTTTCTGGCTAAATTGGCCCAAAGCCTGGTACCCCCAGTTTTTTATTGATTGAAACATTTCCCCCAAAGTAAGGCAGATTTTTAAAGGTTTCAATTAGCAGGGAAAAGAGAAAATTTTTGCTCAAAATTTTAAAATTGCACACAACTTTAAATGGGTGACATCCAATTTTTCAAAAGAGGACAAATTGTTGGTGCATGCCCTTGCGGGCGCATCTGGGGCCCAAGACAGCAATTTCTTTGTGATGTATCAAAACCAAGGTATCCAGGGAAATGTCAGCATCCCACCAAGAAGGGAACCACACCCAAAACAGGATTAACTTTTTGGAAAGCAAGAGGAAGCTGTCTAAAAGGGGGAGGGTTCGGGGTGCTAACCCGGATTGTATCCAAAAAACTAAAAAACCAAAGGCCCTGCCCAAATAAACGGCAAAAATTTTTAAATTTGCACCTCAACTCCCCTGTTTCCCCCCAAAAGAACTGTCGCCCGGGAGCTCCACAGGGTAAATTTATACAGGGCCCGGGGCTGCTAAGCCAAATTTTTGGGTTCATTTCATGCCAAGGGCCAAAGTGGGTTTCAATGGGGGAAAGGGAGCGCAAATTTGGGGCTGGGGAAAATTTTAAACATTTAGGTTTTCTTTGATGAGTCCCCCCTTTTTACTTTTTTTCCCCCACATCCGGGAGAGTTACGGTCTGGAGAACCCCAAAAAGGGGTTTTACCCCCCGGGATTTTTGGAAATCCCGAGTAAAGCATGGGGGTGGATGAGTGAGGGTTTGGGTGCCATATCATACATTCCTTGGCCCAATATTTTTGCTAATGGGCGGGGTCACTGCCAAGGACAAACCCGAACCATTCTTGGGGCCATGTGCATCCAAGGGTTTAAAAAAACATTGTTTTCCTAAAGGTGGTCCCCATGTATCAGAATCAGCTTTATTGCCAATTTTTGAACAACAAAAAAGGGAAATTTTGACTCCGGTACACTTTGCTTTTTGGGTTTTTTTTTTTCCCAAAAAAAACAAATATCATATCACAAGGTCAAATATACCCCTTTAATAAAAAAAATTAAAAAGGTGCTTTTTTGAAACATCTGTATCTGTTTTTTTGGGTACTCTGTTAAATTTTTAAACAGAAAAACGCCTGGGGAAAAAACCCGTCTCTGTGGCGGGGTTTAGTGAACGCATCTGTACGTGGGCCTGAAGGCAGAACTCTAAACAGTTTATGTTATCAGGATAACAATGCACCAATACACACAGCGAAAACTGGGGGAAAGGGTTGGTTTTTATGAACCCTGAAAGTGAAGTTTAACATCTCCCATGGCCTTACCTTTACCAAATCTAAAAATTATTGAGCCCCCTTTTTGGGGGGTTTTTGGGAGGAGCGAGTCAGGGTAAAGTTTTCCTTTCCCCCATTTTCCCCGTAGTGACCTGGCCACTATCCTGCAAGAAGAATGGCTTAAAAAACCCCCTGACCACTGTGCAGGACCTTTTATATGCCCTTCCCAAGACTAATTTACGCGGGATTGAAACCCCCAAAAAGGGGGCCCTACACCATACTAATAAATTTTTGTGGGCAAAACCCGGTGTTTCAGTTTCATTGCCCAAACCCCGTACTGGTTTTTTGTTTTCTCCAAAAAATCTAAAGGGAAAAAATTTTAAAATATATATTTTGTGGTTATCGTTAGGTGCCCCTTTAAAAAAAATTGAGGTGATTGTGTTTTTCACCGCTCTGATTCTGGAAAAATAAATTCCTGAAAGTGACACAAAAGTATATACTGGATGAGCATTAGTTTGGTACTTTTAACCAAAATTTCTTTTTTCCCCAAAAATCTACAGTAAAAATTTTTAAAAAATTTCAGTATAACCAAAAAATTTGGACACAAAACCCTTTTCAGTCAAAGAGTTGGTTCCCTTTTTTTTCATGACTATGAAATTGTAGCTTTAAAACTGAAGGCCCTCCAAAAAAATGAATTAAAAAACATTGGAATTATTTTACTGAACAAAAAAAAATGTGGGAAAAAACTGAAAATATTCCTTTAAATTTTAGGTTCTTCCCAAAATAGCCCCCTTTTGGTTTAAAACTTCCCCCTGAAACCCCCCTCTTGGCATTCTGTTTTATGAGGGTTCAAGAGGGGATTTACCTTTAAATGGTTTTCACTTCACAGGGGTGCCCTGTCAGGTTTAAAAAGTGGGTTTTTCAAACCTTATAAAAGGGGGGGGACCTCAGTTTTTGTTGTTTCAGGAGGGGGTTACAGTACACATGGGTTAAATCCTAAATGAATAGAAATTTTAGAATTTGGGATTTTGGCAAGAAAAAAAAAAGCAAAGTAGAGAAAAAAGTGCCCAAACATTTCTTTAAGAAATTAAGGCAGTTTAGTCCCAACAAATTGGGAAAAATTTGAAATTTGATCCAAAAGTGATGGGGGTGCGGGGCCAGATTGGGCCTGGCCTCCACAGTCACCGGGGCCTGAACCCAATCGGAAGGGGTTTGGGGGGGCTGGACCCAGGGGTGAAGGCAAAAGGGCCCCCAAAAAATGCTAAGCATCCTTTGGGGGAAAATCCTTCAAGGCTGGTTTGGGAAAAAAAATTTAGGTGACTACCTCTTAAGCTCATCAAAAAGAATGCCAAGAGTGTGCGTAGCAGTAATCAAAGCAAAAGGGGGCTACCTTTAAGAAACCCAGACATATTTTTTAGGGTTTTTACAAAACTTTTTTTTTCCGTAAAATAATTTTCCCCGGGTTGATTCTAGTTTTTATGCTGCCCTGTGAAGTTACAATATTTGTCAAAAATAAAAGGGCAACTCTTTGAATAAAAGGTTTTTTTCCAAACTTTTGGTCTGTACCGTAAATATATTTTTTTTCATTAAACGTGTATGTGAAAGTATAAAAAATGTCAAATAATAAAAAATTTCTGAGGTTTTCTTTTTTTGTTTTCTTCTTAATTTTTAAATTTTGCCAGGATCGGGGCCCCTGTTTTTGGCCGGGAAAATTTTCATTTCCCCGTCGGGGGAACGCGCATCGCCCCTAAACCCCGCATATTGTTGGGGATAACGGACTGAAATACGGGCCCAATGACGAAACTTCTGAAATATTTTATAATATTAACATGTTTTTTCACTATGAACGCATGAAAAAGGGTTTTGTTGGGTTTTTTCCAAATTTTCTTAAAAAATTTTGGTTTTTTTTCCCCTTTTTTCTAAAGCTGATGAGTCGAAGGGTTTTAAAATCGCAGTGGGCTCAGGAAGACGTTTTCTGCTGCCTGGGTTTTCAAGTAGGTCACGTTTACTGGCACATAATAATTGAAGAAACGCGCAAAGGGTTTTTTCGGTTTTTGTTATCATGTAATGTTCTTGCGCCACCAGGTAAAATACGGCCCCCGTTTAAAGCTGAAACTATAAATATGTATAATGTAAAATTTTTGGGTTTTTATATTATTTGTTCCCAAAAACAAAAAAAATTCCCGATTGTTTAGCAGTAGAAGTACTGCTAAAGCCCAATTACCTCCAGGGGCCCGTTTTTTGCCGGTCCAGCTAGGTTATGGGATAGGACATGAAATTTTTTAAGTATAGGTTAAATTAAGTTAATCATCCTCTGTAGAAATAAATGTTGCATTTATTTATGGGGTAGTTTATTAGTATTGCATGAGTATTTCTGGTTTGTTTCATGTCTTTTTTTACACCACACCTAATATCCTAATATATGTAAAATAAAGAGGGTTTCGTACGTCATATGTTCTATGATTAAAAGGGCCCTAAAGTTTTTTTAAGCATCATTTTCTGGGGCTCCTTAAAACCGGGGGCCCTGGGGTTATATTTAACACCGAACTAAACCCCCTATAGGGCTTGGGGGTGGACGTCATTGCACTCTGAGATTTTCCGCCCCCCCTTTTGTCCCGGGAAACAATGGCGTCGCTAAAGAACTAAAAGTAAAAAAAATGGGATCGTGAGCAGAGCAAGTCACGAATTCCCATACGAAAAAAAATTAAAAAGCTTTTCGAGACAAACGATAACTGACCAGATTTTTTTCAAGGTAAAAGGGTTGACCTGGAACGAAAAAAAACGGAGTGGGGCTTTCAACTTACACGGCTTCCAAAAAGAACGTTTTTCCCAGCGTTTTTGGTTATCTTGTGGTGGAGTAAGGCCTAAAACCCCCGGAGCAATTCCCGAAATTAAAAATCCCCGGAAGCTCGGGCTGCAGTTTTACCAAAGGGCAAAGGGGGCAGGATCTTCAATTTACAGAGTAAAAAACACCAACACCCTTGTTTTCACTAAGGTAGTGCAGGGAAAAGTAAAAAGCCCCTCCATTCCCTTAGCTCTCAGCAGTCATGATTTTATGGGATTTCCCCTTTCCCCCAAAAAAATGGATTTTTATTAAGAAGAAAAACTTTTACAATCTCCCAAAAGAAAATTACTTCATCCCCAAAGTGAGAACAACATTTGGAAAAAACTGTTTGAACCTGATCTGTGTTTTGGGGCTGTTTTGATCCTGGGGAGCTTTTCCCGATTTCAGAAAAATTAGCTTTATCTAAACCCTTTAAATTGTAGGTTTTTGACCCAATCCCAACCAAATTATTTAAGGAAGTGTTTCCCTCTGATTTCCAGCCCCATTTTAAGATATTATTAATCTATCTTTAGAAAATGGATATGTACCACCCGCCTTTTTAAAGGAGCTGTAATTAAAAAAAAAAAAAAACCTTTTTGCTTAAGAAAACCCTTTGCTTGATCGAGGGTGACCCTTTAATTTAAAATTTCAGGGCCCATACCAATCTTCCCCTTCTTTATCTAAAATTCTTGAGAAAATAGTTGCCTAATCAAATTTTGGAGCATTTTCACGCAATGACCCGTTTTTAAAAAGGGTTTTTTAGTCAGGGTTTTAGAGCTATCAAAGACCCCGAAACATCTCTGCGGGAAAACACTAATGATATTTTTATTGCCTCAGATAATGGGCTTGTGTCTGTATGGTTCTGGGTTTAAAACTCCCGTGCGCATTTGATACAGTCGTCATAATATTCTCTTAGAAAGGCTGGAATATGCCCGTAGGGGGTCAGGGGAACAGCACTAGGCTGGTATTTTTAAAACTTATTTTTTTCTGACAGATTTTTCCGGGTTTTTTTAAAGTAAAAGAATAAATCATCTTTTTAAAATCCAGGGTTTTTAAATTTTGGAGTACCAGGGTTTTATACTTGGGCCATTTCTTTACTATTTATGCTCCAAAAAGGGCCCAAAAATTTTAGGCAGCATAGAATAAATTTTCACCCGTTTTTTCGCTGTGACCAAATCACTTTACTTATCCCTAAATCCTTTAAAGAGCCCAAAAAGTTAGTAGACCCAAGCATGGGTTTTAAGGGCATAAAAACTTGGAGACTTTTTTAAAAATTTTTGCTTCTAAAATTTAGACCAACAGAAGGTTTTTCGTCTTTTGGCCGGGGTCTTTAAAAAAAAAACTGCTTAGTCAACCCCTTAACCTGGATGGCTTAAATTTACCTCCGAAAAATAAAGTAAAAAAAAATTGGGGTTTTTTTTGACCAGGAAAATGTCATTTTAAAACCCATATTAAAAAAGGTTTTCCCCGATTTCCCTTTTTTCATCTCCGGAACATTGCCAAAATTATTAAAAAATCCTGTCCAGGATTTATGCCCGGGCAAAACTAGTCCCCCTGCATTTGTTTCTTCAAGGCTGGTATTGTAAATTTTTTTACTATCAGGGTGTCCACAAAATGCAGTTAAAAAACCTTCATGTTCAAAATGCTGGCCCGCAAAAGTTCTGATGACAATTAAAAAAAAGAGATCAATTTCCCCCCATTTAGCTTCCCCTTTATTGGCCTTTCCCTTTTTTAAACCAGAAAAAAAATTTAAAAATTTTCCTCCTCACAATTTTAAAGCCCTTAATGATTTAGCCATCATACATCAGAGATCTGAAATTTTTTCCCTAGTTTTAACAAGCACTTTGTTTCCCCACACTGCAGGGTTTTTTTTTGGGGGTTTCCCAAAGTCCCCTAGAAGGGAGAAAGGGAGGCAGATCCTTTTGTTATCAGGTTTCCCCTCCTGTGGGAAACCACTCCCCCGTTTTAACCGGGGGGGCGGGGCACCCTGTCTACTTTTTAAGGCTAGGCTTTAAAAATTTTTCCTTTTTTATAAAAATTATAGTTAGAGTGGCCCTTTGGTTTTTTTCCCGAGCTATCTCTGTAGTTATGCTCCCATAGGGTTAGGCTGCTGGAGGACATAAAAGACCCCCTTTCACCCCTTTCGCTACTTCTCACAAATACTCTTTTCCCAAATTTTTCTTATTTCTTTTTATTTTAGCTTTTAAATTTGCTTCCCCTCTGTTTTCTTTAGAAGCACACCCGGGGTGATCTGGTCTACCTGTGACACCCTTTTTGGAGAGGGGAAACGTTTCCCCAAAAACTTCTGCTGGGAACAAATTTAAAGCTACCCTCAAAACCCATGATCCACATTGCCCTGTTTTTTCAGTGTTTTAAAAACCCTTTTTCTCTCCCAGCCCTAGCTACTGACTGAGCTTTACTGTAATAACTCTATGGCTCTCTTCGACTCTAACCTTGAAAACGGGGTCAGAGTTGATCTGTTTCCCTTTTTCTAGATTTAAAACGACTAAAAGGGGCTAACCATTAACATTTCCTTTTTCCCCTTCCCTAGAAAGTACTCCTGGATCCCGTGTTTTCCTTTTTCTCTTTGGGTCTTTTGCTCGGTTTCTCTAACCCCCCGTCGGGTCGTGGCAGATGGCCGCTCACCTGAGCCTGGTTCTGCTGGAGGTTTTTTTCCTGTTTAAAAGGGAGTTTTTCCCCCTCCACGGGCGCCCACATCATGCCCCAGTATGAGGGATTGCTGCAAAAATCAACGCCAGGGACTGTTTCCCCCTGTCCAAAAAAGCCCCATCCCGGAGGAGTGAAGCTGCAAGTCACGACCCGGGTGCAATCTGCTGGGTTTCCTTAGAAAAACAAACTTTTTATCCCAAATTTTAATTTAAAAACAGAAAAACTGACTGCACTGTTCAAAAGATTAAATTAATTGTAATGCATGTCCGGGCTTTTTTGAAATGCCCTTTTTGATGACATATGTTGTGAATTGGCGCTATATAAATAAACTGAATTGAATTGAAAAAAAATTTAAAAAACAAATATAGCGACTCCCAAACACGGTTCTTTTCCCACTACACGTTTGGTGCCGGGTGCAATGTAAACACTCCCTGGGAAGTGTTTTTTCTGATACTGGGGTAAAAAATGACAAACCTTTGTTTAGGGTCGTAATCTTGAAATTCATTGGCCGGCTTTCCCCTTTAAAAATTGCAAAAATCTTTTGAATATAAAGCTTAGCACTTATGTACAGTTTTTTAGCAAAAGAAAATTTTTAAAATTACTACATAAAAAATTACCTGATTGGAAATGCGAGACACACCATTTTCGTTGATGTTGGGTCCCTAACAGCTCCCACCCAGGTCTGACGCTGAGCTCTGTTTTTTTCTTCCACTTTTAAAAAACCAAAAAAAACGCTTTTCTGCTCACCACCCCAAAATGTTTGTTTGTTTAGATTGATGATTAACATGTTTAAGCTGACTAAGCGTGCTAAATTTATTTGATAGTTTTACAACTTTTTTTAATGTAAATGACCCTTTTACCAACATTCAAACTACATAAAATATTTACCACTTCGGGTCATATAAAGCATTCAGCTCCGATAAGGTTCTGTCCAGGGCTTTTTTTTGGGTTCCCAAAAACATTGGGGGTTTTTAGCCCAACCCAAATATTTATATTTCCATAAGACAGTTTATAAGAATTTAAAATTAAAATCCCATGGGAAAATTTTGTACCATTTTCTCTGTTTGGGTTTTGGGGGTTTGACTAAATGTAAGTTTTTGGGAAATCAAACAAAAAGGTTTGAAATTTTTTTATTTTTTTTTTTTTTAAATTTTTTTTAGAAGCTGAATGAAGGACAAAAGAAACAGTTTGAACTAAAAAAAACCTTTTTGCTGAAGCAATAATGAACTTTCTAGGTATTCAGAAAAAAACAATTGAATTTTTGTTGAAAAAACTTTTTCTTAAACTCAGAGATTTTTAAATTTGGGGCCAGATAAATTAGTTCTTTTTTCTCTACATAATTATTTTTTAAAATTTACACTTCTCAAAGGGGGTCCATCCTAAGGCTCCTTTGTCTTCTTTTTTACTTTTAAAAAAGGGAAAAACGGGTATAAAGCATTTTTTATTAAATTTAGTAAAAATCTTAAACCCAAAACACATTTTTTTTATGCAACACTTTTAAAACTTTTTATTAAAATTTGTTCCTTCTTTTATAAACCTGTTCTCTTTTCCCGGCTCTTTTCACCCCTTCATTCCACTTCTGGAGAAATTTGCCCCCTCCCAAAAAAAAAAAATGAAACTTTTTAACCCAGTCTGTTGTTCTGCATGTGAGCATTGTGCATTTCTTACTATTAAAACTGGGGGAAAGGATTTTTAATTGTGGTGTTAAAATTAACAAAAGGCCTCATCCGGACCTTATAATACTAAATTACAGTTATTAATAACTGTATCATAGGGTAGATGTCTCACCCTCAGTAAAACTGTACCCTTGTTTTAATTAGTTTATATAATCCACATGTGTAATTCAAAAAATAAAAATTTACTAATTAATGATCTTCAGGGGAAAATTGCTATGATTTATTTTTTAATTATCCTGCATTTTAAAGCCAGAGCTGTATGTTTAGATCGCACAGAAGTATAAAAGAGAAGATGGAGGCTTCTTTTATACTTTCTCTACGCTTACGGAACCAAAATATTTTCCTGGTTTTTGGGAAAACACTTTTTCTTTACATTTAGAAATGGCTAAAGACCCGGGGGTGCACAATGAGATGCAATGTGTTGAATGAAGGACTTTTATTTGTTTAGGACATTTTGGGTTAAATCTTTTTTTTGACTGAAGTAAAAACCCGAATTTTTCACACATGGCAAAACCCCCAATGTGTAGATTTACCCCTATCCACCCCGGGTTTTTCCGCCTGCTTCCACCCGTTCCTGAACACAGCCCCGCCCTCCCACTCTCTGGGGTTGGGGTTGCTCTGAAATAGGGCCCTGTTCGAGGGGCTCAGTGTAACTCTTCAGGGAAGAACGAGGCAGGGGCCCTGGGGTTCTCCAGAAGGAGTCCGTCTCTCCTGGGCGCGTGTAGTTGGAATTCGCGGTGCCGCGAGTGTGTAAATAAATTTTTTGTTTTTTCCTTTTAATCATCTTCCGTTAGGATTGAAAAAAAAAACTTTTTTTAAAAAAATGTGAATCCATACATTTTTTTGGCTGCATCTTTTTAATACTTCAAATTTCTTCTATCAAGAAGTCCGGGCTATTCAGAAAAACCCCCGGTCTACGACACGCCTGGTTCAGTTAAAACCCCTTTTTATGAAAATGTGGAAAGTTTTTAAAACATTACCCGCCCCACCCGACACAACCCTTTTTTCCCAGGGACCGCCCGTCTAAAGTGACTGGTCTGAAAGGGGAAAGAATTAAATGTGCTAAAAAATAGAAAAATTTGAGACGTTATATGCGTGTTGTACATATTAGGGTAATTCTGGCTTCTTAAACTTGAATTGTCTTTTGTTTTTATAAAATTTCCCCTGTCCCTTTTAAATAAAAAAAAAGAAAAGAAAAAAAAAAAAAAAAGTAATTCAATTTACTTACAAACTTCATTCTTTCTAATTTTGCATGTATTCTATGTTATGCTGACTTTACTGGTGGCACAGGCTGGTGTTCTGTTTTGGGTCTATAATGCCTCAGCATTTGACTATATTATTTTATACGTCGATGAGGGAAAGAAAACTGCACCTTTAAAAACCAAAATAATAAACCCCTTTTCCCACCTCTTTCAAAACCAGATACATGGGCTATAACACTACTCTAGTATAGGCTTAGGCTTTCTAATAAAAAACTTTTAAGTACATTCCTTATTAGGTGGAACCAAATCGAAAAATTCCCACCCTGGGAAAGCTTTTAGATGGTTCTCCATGACAAATAATCCACCCAAAAATCGAATATCCAAAAACGAGACTGTTGAAGTATAATACTGTAGAAGATGTGAAATGGGGCTTGAGCCCTTTTTAAATACACTAAACGCGCCAATCAAACCCAAAACATCAGGGGACTCTGTTGAATGAAGGGATGAATGGTTCATACGTCATCGGTGATCACATGCGGCATCCGGGAAAATATTTCCCGCACTTCGCATTTTTTATGTTACGCCTCATTCCAAATTGTAATAAACTCTTTCCCCACATTTCTACAAACAATTTTGATGTATGTGTAGAATGTTGGAGAAAGATTAAAACAATTTTGGAAAAAGGGGTGTAACTTAACAAAATGGAAGCGCTGTGAATACTTTCCTGAGTACTGTAAGTATTTGTTCATATATTCAAACATATCTCATACCTATTAGCCACTGTTATCACCATCGATTTCCCTAATATTGCAGCCCTATTAAAATTTTTTAAGCAAACTTGTATCCTTTTATGAAGGGCAACAAACCAAACAAAATGGGGGAGTGGGTTTCCCACCGAGATCGAAGCGTTTACTTTTAAGTCTATGGGGAAATTGGGCTTTAAGAAGCTAAACCCTTAGTCACCCAAAAAGTTCTAACATAACTGAGATGAAAACTACAAACCAATCTGTGCAGCAAACTTTAGGGTTGAAAATCAGCCTCCAGGATGTTGTGACGCAGCTGATCTTCTTTGTCCTCTTTAGCTGTTTGGAAATCTCTCCCACTGCTGCTCTCTCCCAAACCTTTTGAGCTGCTGTCTCCAAAATCTTTGTTGTTAGCTTCTCTTAAAAAGATCCTTTAACAGTTACTGAGTAGGTTGAAACTCGGCTAAGATCCAAACTCCGGCAACACCGTGCGTCGAGCTCCTAGAGCAAAACAAAGTCTCCTTCTTCTTCTTCTTATTTATAACGGGTGTTGGCAAACAACAAAATTGGTGCATTACCGCCACCTACTGGTACGGAGTGTGGACCAGAATGTCTCTCAGGAAATACATTCTTTTTGTACAGCTGTGTTATTTTTTAGATAACAAAATATTGTTCTGAAAATTTTACTTTTTGAATTAATTCTAAATAAATCAACAAAATCAAATTTTAATTTTCCTTCTTTTTTAAATTTTGAATTAATTGTTGTCTCTCTTCCTGATATTTTTACAGCACATGCCCCTATGGTTTAATCTATTTCATAATATTCAATTAAAATCAATTCAATTCAATTCAATTCAATTCAATTTCAGTTTATTTATATAGCGCCAATTCACAACACATGTCATCTCAAGGCACTTCACAAAAGTCAGGTACATTATTCCAATTAATACGAATCATTGAACAGTGCAGTCAGATTCTTTTTATTTATTCAAATTGGATAAAAAGTTGTCTATCTAAGGAAACCCAGCAGATTGCATCCAGTCAGTGACTTGCAGCATTCACTCCTCCCGGATGAGCATGTAAGACAGTGGACAGCCTCTGGCGTTGACTTTGCAGCAATCCCTCATACTGAGCATGCATGTAGCGACAGGAGAGGAAAACTCCCTTTTAACAGGAAGAAACCTCCAGCAGAACCCGGCTCAGTGTGAGCGGCCATCGCCACGACCGACTGGGGTTAGAGAGAACAGAGCAGAGACACAAAGAGAACAAAGAGCACTGATCCAGGAGTACTTTCTATGGGAAGGAAAAAAGGTAAATGTTTTAAAGGATGTAGCTCCTTTAGTCGTTTTCATCTAGAAAGAAGGAACAGATCAACTCTGAGCCAGTTTTCAAGGTTAGAGTCTGAAGAGAGCACATAGAGTTAGTTACAGTAAAAGCTCAGTCAGTAGCTATGTCTAGGAGAGAGAAAGGGTAAACACTGAAAGACAGGCATGTGGATTTATCGGTTTGAGGGAGAGCATTTAAATTGTTGCCAGCAGAAGCTCGGACGATGCCCCTCTCCAGAAAGGTGGTTACAGGTAGACACAGAGTCAGGCCAGGTGTAGCTTCTAGGAAGAGAAAAGAGAGAAACAAAGTTAAAACCTGAAATAACAGCAAATAATAAAAATTGAAGAGTAGTGGGGAGAATGTAGCGAAGAGGGTGAAAGTGGTCATTATGTCCTCCAGCAGCCTAAGCCTATAGCAGCATAACTACAGAGATAGCTCAGGATAACCTAAGCCACTCCCAAATATTTAAACTTTATCAAAAGGAAAGTTTTTAAGCCTAGCCTTAAAAGTAGACAGTTTGTTCATCTAGAGCCCCTGATGGTCATTGGTTTTACTAAAAACCACAACGATTGGGATACCTCTCTCTGTCAGTTTGACCATAACCATTGGGAAAAAAGAGGGGGTCATACAGGGAGCAGAAATGGAGGGTGTGGTTTGCACCTCAACCATAACTGAGTCGGTTTAGGCCCAAACCTGACTCCTCCTTACTCCATCCAACAAGAGAAGAAGAGAAGAAGACGGAGGTAAAATAAGGAAGATAGCTCAGGATAACCTAAGCCACTCTAAACTATAAAATTTATCAAAAAGGAAAAATTTTAAGCCTAGCCTTAAAAGTAGACAGGGTGTCCCCCCTCACGGACTGAAACTGGGAGTGGTTCCCCCAGGAGAGGAGCCCGATAACTAAAGGATCTGCCTCCCCTTCTACTTCTAGAGACTCTAGGAACCGCCCGTAAACCTGCAGTCCCGGGGAAAGAACTGCTCTGTTAGGAACGTATGGAAAAAATCAGATCTCTGATGTATGATGGAGCTAAAAACATTAAGGGGTTTTATGTGAGGAGGGAGATTTTTAATTCTATTCTGGATTTAACAGGGAGCCAATGAAGGGAAGCTAAAATAGGGGAAATATGATCTCTCTTTTTAATTTTTTTCAGAACTCTTGCTGCAGCATTTTGAATCAGCTGAAGGCTTTTAACTGCATTTTGTGGACATCCTGATAGTAAAGAATTACAATAGTCCAGCCTTGAAGTAACAAATGCATGGACTAGTTTTTCAGCGTCACTCCTGGACAGGATATTTCTAATTTTGGCAATGTTCCGGAGATGAAAAAAAGGAAATCCTAGAAACCTGTTTAATATGGGATTTAAATGACATGTCCTGGTCAAAAATAACAAGTTTTTTACTTTATTATCGGAGGTCAATTTAATGCCATCCAGGTTAAGTGATTGACTAAGCAGTTTCTTTTTTAAAGACTCCGGTCCAAAGACGACAACTTCTGTCTTGTCTGAATTTAGAAGCAGAAAAATTTAAAGTCATCCAAGTTTTTATGTCTTCAAGACATGCTTGTAGTAGTCTATCTAACTGGTTGGGTTCATCAGGATTTATGGATAAGTAAAGCTGAGTATCATCAGCGTAACAGTGAAAATTTATCCTATGCTGCCTGATAATTTTGACCTATTGGAAGCATATATATAGTAATATAGTAAAGAGAATTGGCCCAAGTACTGAACCCTGTGGTACTCCACAATTAACCCTGGAGTTTAAAGATGATTTATCATTTACATGAACAAACTGGAATCTGTCAGACAAATAAGATTTAAACCAGCCTAGCCTGTTTCCCCTGATCCCTACAGCATATTCCAGCCTTTCTAAGAGAATATTATGATCGACTGTATCATCAACAGCACTGAGATCTAACAGAACCAGTACAGACACAAGTCCATTATCTGAGATTATCTGAGGCATAAGAATATCATTAGTGACTTTCAGCAGAGCTGTTTCAGTGCTATGATGAGCTCTGAAACCTGACTGAAACTCTTCAAACAGGTCATTGCTGTGTAAATGCTCACACATTTGATTAGCAACTATTTTCTCAAGAATTTTAGATAAGAATGGAAGATTGGATATAGGTCTGTAATTTATTTTATTAAGTCATCTCGATCAAGCGAAGGTTTCTTAAGCAAAGGTTTAATTACAGCTACCTTAAAAGCTTGTGGTACATATCCATTTACTAAAGATAAATTAATCATATCTAAAAATGATTTATTTCCAATGTTGTCTCTTGTGAGGATGAAGTAATCATCTTCGGGAGTATGTCAAAGATTTTTTTTTTAATAGAATCAATTTTATTTTGGAAGAAATCCCATAAAGTCATGACTGCTAGAGCTAAGGGGAATGGATGGCTCAACAGAGCTATGACTCTGTGTGTCTGTGTAGTTTAGCAACTGTACTAAAGAGAGAACCTAGGATTATTCTTGTTCTTGTTCTATTAATTCTTAAGAAAAAATAAGTTCTGGCTTGGTGAAGTGTCTTTTTATTATACAACAGTAGGCTATTTTTCCAGATTAAGTAGGAATCTTGAAGGGGAAAAAAAAATTATTGCCCTCCACTGTGTTTTTCTGTGATAATGATAAAGATTAAAAAAAGGGAACAGATTCTTTAAAGGTTGTTACAGCATCGTCTGATAATGATCTACTATAATGAAATTTTTTTCAGGTGTGGAGTACTCAGTTAAATTAAAAAAAAAAAGTTATTAAAAAATGGTCAGACAGGGGCACAGGGTTGGGGAAAAATTTGTTATGTCTGTACACTCAATGCCATTCAGCACAAAATCCAGAGAATGAAGACAAACAGGGTAGGTTTGTTTGTTAATGTTTTGAGTAAAAGCCAATTGAGTCTAAGATACCATTAAAGGCTATAAGCAAGTACACAGTGTCAACTGAGATTTGTGTTAAATAATTTGCAACTTTATTAACAACTGTAACACATTTAAAAGACAAAAAAAAAAAAACTGAAGATCAACTTTTGGACAACAAAGGACACAAATTGTGATGAAGCTTTGGAATTTTTTCAAATGTGGATGAGGATTCAAGCAATGTCCAAGCATTAAAAAGTATTAAAAAGAGGATTAGAAATGAATGACACTTAAAACTACTGTAATTGCTATCAATGTTGAATGTTCCTGCTTTTTATTTGTAGAAAATTATTTTGCTTTATTGTGTAAATTTTAGAATAAATATATTATTTATATAAATATAAATATAAAATAATGTTGAAAAGAAAATAAAGTTGTAAACAGTAAAGAAATTGTAACCAGTATTAGTATCAATATATATATTTAGTCATGTAGCACCATCAGTAGTTCCATCTGTCTTGAAGAGATCTGATCCTTGGGTTTGGGTTTGATCCAGGTTACTACCCGCTTACAAACAATGTCCAGACTGGGAAAAATAAGTTGGGGGGTGCTCCCATTTATTTGAACAGCTTTTCAAATAGATGATAATTTAACATTTTAAAGTGACCGGTCTACAATAGTCTGGCATGATGGATAACATACTGTGGTAAGTGTGAAGTAGGAGACTAAACATGATCAACAGAGCGAAGTGAAAAAACACGTAGCATGAATCACAGAGGTGGGAACAGGATGACCCAAACCAAACCCTCTGCCTTCTCACCTCTGCACCTATATACACCAACAATTGTTTTAAAAGTCAACATTTTTTTTTTTTTGTTCTTTTTCCCCCTTTGTTTTTCTTCTTTTTAACATGTATCTGCATGGTTATGTATTCAAAGGAGGACCTCATAAGCTTCAGGAAGAAAAGCAGGGCTATAGAACATAAATACATAGATTTATTCAAAAAAAATTACATCCATTAAATAAACAAAAAAAAAAAAAAAACCGAAGCAACACTAACTTTAAGGCAGCTAACTAGCAGGTTTCAGCAGTTAAGTAGAATTACCACTGGAAAACTGGGTCCTGGATTTGGAGGAATTTACTCAAAAGCAGTACTGGACACAGCTGGGAAGAGGTCAGTGGTATCTCCTGGGACTGGCTCACCATGGCATCCTGGTCAGATCAAGAGGCCTCTGTGGCTTCAGACTCCTCCCTTCAGATAGAACTATCATTAAAATTAAACCAAATGAGTATTTCAAAAAAAAAAACAAAACCACAAATTTATCATGAAAAAACACACAACACACATTAGCAGAAAAAACAAAATTTCAAAATAATGGAAATCTGAAAGTAATTACTGAAACTGGTGGATGACTGTTTCTGTAGATATTCTGACCTGGTGATGGTCTTGGCTGCTTAGTTCTGACATTCTCTCCTGGACTGGTCCCAGGATGGGACCCATCAGGGCTGCTGATACCAGAGCAGAACTCTATTTGATTTGTGCCTAATTTGCTTCCTTTTAAAAAGAAGTCGTGTATGCTGTCTTGTCTGCTGCCTTTTCATTCTCAAAGTCATGCAGATCCAAATACTACTTACACAATGTTACTCAACAATCTTATTACCTCAAAAAGTCATGGCTGTAAACAGAGTTGTGGCTGTAAATTGAGTACTCAAACTGTTAGTAAGTAAGTTAAGTTTATTTGCATGGAAAACCTAGAAAGTTCTGAACCATGAACAGAACTTTCAGCTTCTTAACAGGGTTGCATCAAACCCGTTACAAAGAGTTACCAAAATGAAACAGAGCAACATCCGATACAGGCTGAAATGTCTGCTAATGATCAAAAAAATTAGCAGCTGTAGCATTTGTCTCTTCAAGAAAAAGAAAACAGTTTTGAACAGGATTTTTTAATGATGATTTGACATAAATGTGGAGCAAAGGTGTCTGTAGCCAAGCAACATTAGTTGTGATTGTTTTTACTGTGTTGTTGAGTGAAACTAATTACCAAACATGATTTCCTAGTAAATAAAACAGAAGTCATTAAAAATTGCCAGTTAGGGTCAAACAAAACCACCGTTAAAACTTACTTTGATGTTGTTTTGATTTGAACTGTTCAGGAGTCAAAATTTTCACAGTATTAAAAATCTGAAAACTGTTATAAAAATTGAGAGTAAAAGGTCTGGGGTACTGTTTTAAGACTTTTACAATAATACTTTGAAATTTTTTTACATTCAACTGTTTGTAAAAATTTGAAAGTGCAGATAACTACCAGTGCCTTCCCCTCGTTTAGCACATTGAAATCCAAGAAATGACAGCTTAAATATTGAGTGGAAAGCCTGGGTCTGGCTAACAGGACTAGGGGTCTTTAAATGAAATGTGAATAGAAATGGTGAGGTGATGCTCATGGCTTGTTGAACTGTAATTCTGAGCTCCTGCTCAAGGAAAATTTTTAAGAAGGAAATGGAAAAATTCACCTTATAATAATAGTGGAGTGAGGAGTTGACTCATTTGATAAAATAATCTCTTGCTGTGCAGCTGGTTTCTGTGAGAATGCTTTAAAAATTCATCAATCTGATCCACAAATCAGGTCACTAACTAGCTTAAATTCTTTGATTCTTTTATCTTTAGTAAAGGCCACATTTAATTGTTTTATTTTTCTTTTTAGTCTGAGTTGTTTTATTTTTATGAGACAATTTTCTGATTTCCTCTGAGATTTATTTTTTAATCTATTCAATTTTGGCCGTTATTTCAGACAAAAAATGTCTTAATAGGGGTTTTTTTGGGTGGGTAGCAGTTACAGAAGCTGAACAGAGAATGTTGTTAAAACTAAAAACCCTGCAAACCTGGTCAGTCCAACCTTTGGACTTTGAAAAAGTTTTGGAGAACTAATAAATTCGGCCAGATTCCTAGAAAGAAGAGCTGCTCAAAAGGATGATGCCGTCTAACAGGATCAGACAGGTTCCAGAGTCCAATTATCAGTAAGCCCAATTGTTTGGACAAACCTAGACAGAGCGGTTGATGACAGCATGCGTCATTGTCGAACATTTACACAGGGAGGGGACAGCTTAAATTAAAGATGACATTGTTTTGGCAGTTGACTGACCAAGCATGAAATGACCTCTAACAACCGGGTCATTAGCGCCAAAAAATAAAATGTATTTAAGCTATCCTTAGCAAAAAGCATTTCAGTATGATTGTGATGTCAAGCCCGTTCTTTTGTAAAGATGGCAGTGAAATTTGACTATGGTCAAGGTGTTGAATTAGCTATGGGGACATTTGACATTGGGTGCAATTACCAATGTTTAGAAGATTTTTGAACTGGGAATGTTGTCGATGAGCAAAATCTATTTAAGAAACTGCTGAATTATTTGGATGTGTTGTGACAATGTGTTGAGATGAGGACTATGCTTCTACGTACCGTCATGAGCATGCTGAAAGTATGCAAAGGCAGAGATTGGCAGCAGCATGGATCATGCTGGAGGACTGCTTACTTAAAATTTTCATTTCAGAGGTGGTCCTTTCAGGTCTAAGTTTTTACGGCGCATAGATATTGCTGGTTTTTCAACAAAAGAGCCTGGCTCCAGGAGGAAAATGTCCAGTTGACACTGATCAAATGGTCTGCTCCAAAACTACAAAAATGCAAGACATTTATTACACGTGTTACCATTATCACTAAAAATGAGTGTGAAGAAGGCAATATGCTGCTAATTTTTTAGAAGTCAGGAGATCAGATTAAGGAGAACAGGATTAGATGAAACAGCATTAAATGGCAGATTTAACAAATGAAAAGCAGGGTACCTGTGAGGTTATTTGGAGATTGCCAACGAAGGGCTAACATCTTTTTGCCTGCAGTTATTCTAGCCAGGGGAACTTTCATTTGTGGAAAGGTCCAGTTTGATAATTTGTTGTAATTATTAATTAATGAAATTTGTGGAGAGAAGCTGTAATCCAGCAGTTTGGTTAAATAAGAGTGGAGCATTTTCCAGAACAGATCAACCTTTTTACACTCCCAAAACATATGCATGTAAGTACCAACAATATTTATCACATATTGGAGTAGATGCAAGTTTCATTAAATATCTGTTTTTGGGTGTAAAAAATATAATATATGTATAATAATAGTTAAATAATATTTAAAACTGGGAACAGAAAGCCCACCTGAAGATTGGTGTCGTTGAGTAGTTAATGAAATACGTGGTCTGGTTCCTTTTCATAGAAACGTTGAAATGAGAGGGTTAACATGTTCCCAGTTTTCAGGAGGAGAGTCAGGTAGCACTGCGGAGTAAAAATCTATACGTGATAATATATCTGTTTTAATTGCTGAAACATGAAACTGTAGGCTAGCTTGAAGATTTGTCCGTCGTCCTAAATTTCTGTATAATTTTTAGAAACCAATGAATTCAGTGACGAATAAATATAGCGTAAGCATCTCATGTTATCAGGTACTATGCGGTTTTTAATGAAGCCTGTTTTATCATAGTTCACTAATTTAGACGTGTATGGATTTACAGGGGTTGGACAATGAAACTGAAACACCTGGTTCTAGACCACAATAATTTATTAGTATGGTGTAGGGCCTCCTTTTGCGGCCAATACAGCGTCAATTCGTCTTGGGAATGACATATACAAGTCCTGCACAGTGGTCAGAGGGATTTTAAGCCATTCTTCTTGCAGGATAGTGGCCAGGTCACTACGTGATACTGGTGGAGGAAAACGTTTCCTGACTCGCTCCCCCAAAAACACGCCAAAGTGGCTCAATAATATTTAGATCTGGTGACTGTGCAGGCCATGGAGATTTTTCAACTTCACTTTCATGTTCATAAAAACCAATCTTTCACCAGTCTTGCTTTTGTGTATTGGTGCATGTCATCCTGATACATGGCACCGCCTTCAGGATACAATGTTTAAACCCTTTGGATGCACATGGTCCTCAAGAATGGTTCGGTAGTCCTTGGCAGTGACGAGCCCATCTAGCACAAGTTTTGGGCCAAGGAATGCCATGATATGGCAGCCCAAACCATCACTGATCCCCCCCCATGCTTCACTCTGGGCATGCAACAGTCTGGGTGGTACGCTTCTTTGGGGCTTCTCCACCCCGTAACTCTCCCGGATGTGGGGAAAACAGTAAAGGTGGACTCATCAGAGAACAATACTTTTTTCACATTGTCCACAGCCCAAGATTTGCGCTCTTGCACCATTGAAAGCGACGTTTGCATTGGCATGAGTGACCAAAGGTTTGGCTATAGCAGCCCGGCCGTGTATATTGACCCTGTGGAGCTCCCGACGAACAGTTCTGGTGGAAACAGGAGAGTTGAGGTGCACTTTCAATTCTGCCGTGATTTTGGGCAGCCGTGGTTTTATTTTTTTTGGATACAATCCGGGTTAGCACCCGAACATCTCTTTCAGGGCAGCTTCCTCTTGCGTCCACAGTTAATCCCGTTGGATGTGGTTCGTCCTTCTTGGTGGTATGCTGACATTACCTGGATACCGTGGCTCTTGATACATCACAAAGACTTGCTGTCTTGGTCACAGATGCGCCAGCAAGACGTGCACCAACAATTTGTCCTCTTGTGAACTCTGGTATGTCACCATAATGTTGTGTGCATTTCAATATTTTGAGCAAAACTGTGCTCTTACCCTGCTAATTGAACCTTCACACTCTGCTCTTACTGGTGCAATGTGCAATCAATGAAGACTGGCTACCAGGCTGGTCCAATTTAGCCATGAAACCTCCCACACTACAATGACAGGTGTTTCAGTTTCATTGTCCAACCACTGTATGTTTTGGGTGAGAATCCGTGCAAAAGCTTTGATATCGGTATTTAAAAGCAATCTGTAATTACTAATTAAGTTATTAAAAGGTCCATAATTACTAGAAAGTGTTGGGTCTTTATTTGGTTTAGGTAAAACAGTAATTATTGCTTGGTTTGCATCATTTATAAAAGCACCTTTTTCCACAGATGTGAAAATCCTTTTTAAGAACAGAGCTCACATCTGATTCCGGGAGGGAGACCATCCCAACCTGGAGGTGGTTTCATACGACTTGGAGCTTCGTGAAGCTCATCTAAAGCATTTCTACCACAAAGATCAGCGCTTTCTCCAGGAGAAAATTAATTTGATGGTAAATCTTTTCAAAGCGTCCCACCGTATTTAAATTTATTGTAGGTGAATACTGCGAGTGACAATAGGAGCGAAATTCATCGTTTATGTTTGGAGGGTCTGGTAA
Organism: Crenichthys baileyi; assembly: GCA_036173005.1. NCBI lineage: Eukaryota > Metazoa > Chordata > Actinopteri > Cyprinodontiformes > Goodeidae > Crenichthys > Crenichthys baileyi. The sequence goes on from JAHHUM010000600.1 coordinate 279,548, forward strand.
TATTTCCTGTCAGGTTCTGATCCAGCATGTCTGTATCATCAGTCCAACAATCAGAACTGTTGGCAAACAAATATTCTAATGCACCGGTGAAGATGGATTGGACCGTTTTAGATTCAGTCCGATTTAAAAGCCTTTGGTGCAGATTCCGTCTTCAAACACAGGAATCATCAGGAAGGTAAAGAGAACTTAATGGACCCACCAGGTTGGTTCTGATGGAGAACCACAACCCCACCAGAGAGGAGCTGTGGGTGAAATCTGTCTGGTTCTGATGGGGACCAGACTTGATGCAGAGTTATTTATCTGAAGGTAAACTTTGCAGGAATATTTGGACCTTTGGCACCAAACTGGACAGAATTTCTTTGAGCTCTCAGGTTTGACATCGAAGAAGAAGAAAACTAGAAGCTTGGATGAAATCAAACCCAAAGAGAAATGTTCTACCACAGAGCACCATTTGGTTTCAGGAAATGTTCTTTTGGGCTATTCCCGACTCACTGACCTGCAATCCCAAAACTGTACGCTCCGGTTGTGTCCGGCAGGACGTACGGTGGAGACTCATACTGATCAAACAGGTTCTGCCACTCGGTGAAGTTGTTGTCTCCAAAGAAATACAGTGTCTCTGCAGAGGAGAACATCTGATATCAAGATGGCTTTAATTTTTACGATGAGATGTGAGACATGAGGCCGAGTTAGAACCCGGGTTGGATTTAACTCACCGCTGCCGAGGGCGTCTTCAGACTGAGGCCTCAGGAACTCATCTACGTACTCCTGTAGGAGAACGTCCACTGAGACAGAGAAAACACAGAGTTAAACAGCTGAAGATGCCAGACGATTGTGGTTCTCAGAGGTTCCTACCTTTCCTGTACGAGTGCGTGTTGGCAGTACTCAGCCTCACCTTCAGGGACCCGTACTTTTCCAGCAAACTGGACTTGGAGCACAAACGCTGGAATTTCTAATAGAGACAGACGAAGCCAGAGAGTCAGCTGCAGGCAGGGCGAAGCCGGACCTTCTGGGTTTCAGTTAAAGCCGAGAAGAAACTGCTGCTGCAGAGAAACATCTGTGTGAACTGCATCACTGCAGTGTTAGTACAGATTCTCTGGAAGGTTCTGAACCGGTTTGTTCTCTGATGTTGACCCAGATTTAGAGTTTATTTACTTGTAAAAGTATTCACACCCCCCAAAACATTTGGTCTCATTCCAGCAACAAACGTTACAGTTTTACGGAGACTTCCTGTGACAGAACAACACAGAAGAACAGTGAGGAGGAAGGAAAACGACATGTTGAAATGTTTTACATAAGAATCTGAAAAGTGTGGCATGCAATTATATTCAGCTTCCTTTTCTCTGATACCACCAAATAAAATCCAGTATGATATGTTCCCTGCAGGAGCCTCCTAAGCAGTAACCAGAGTCTGAAGCAGGGTTAGGTTCTACAAAAAGATCCAGGCTTGTAACATCTCCCAGAGCTCTGTTTAGTCCATCATCTCAACATGGAGAGAGGATGGACCACCTGCAGACCTACCAAGACATGGAGGTCCACCTAGACTCACAGCTGGACAAGGAGAGCATTAATCAGAGAAGCACCCAAGATGCTCCATGGTAACTTTGGAGGAGCAGTTGTGGACTCCATAAATCGGATCTTTAAGGAACAGAAGCTACAAGAAAACCAGAAAAAGTCAGTTTTATCACAAGCCATGCCACGACCCTGAACACACCATCCTTACAGTAAAACATGGAGGTGGCAGCATCATGCTGTGGGGATGTTTTTCTCCAACAAGGACAGAGAAGCTGGTTAGAGGACTGACCAGCAGACAACTGGACCCTGGCTGGAGGTTCACCTTCCAGCAGAACAACCACCCTGAACATACAGCCAGAATCTGTGAAAACTGATGTTCTCAGATGTTCTCCATCCAATCTGACTGAGCTGGAGATGTTTTACAAAGAAGAATTTAATCTGTAGAAACCCCAAAAGACCTGCAGCTGGACCTGCAGCCAGAGGACAGATGCACATGACAGAATCTCCTTCCTATGCTGGTTCTGCTCCATGTTTTCTTGGTGCCTCCACCACCCGAAACAACTGAAGGTTTCTGGGGGTGTGAATACTTTGCAGGGTAGTTTAATTTAAAGGCTCAGGGAGAAGATGACCCTCTCAAACTGGGTCTACACCAGTAAAAAGAACCAATATCCACACCATCCTCCTCCTCCTCAGCAGTAAACCTTCTCATTTTAGAACCTACCGTGTTGTCGGTGAGACCTCTGAGGACGACTGGTCTGCTGAACGCATATCTGCAAACAGAACAAGTCATATTAATCTGTGCACCTAACAAACTGCTCCAGGTTCTGTAGACCTTTCTCCACTCAGTCATCTTTAGATGAACTGGTTTGGATCTTTTTGGCTTGGTTCTGTTGAAGCTCAGAGTCCGAGCTCTGCTGAAGCTCCGTTGGACTCAACCATGTTATTGAGGGGTTAAATAATGTTTCTGACGTGGTGCTTTAAAAGGTGACCCATTATACTCCCTTTTAAACATTTGGGACAGGTCTATGGCCTATACAAAACATGTTGATTACATCTTTCATTCTCAGATCATGAGATTTCACCTCCTCAGTTCCCCCTTTTTCAGCTCCTTTCAGAATGAGCTGTTTTTGGGGCTTTTATGCAAATTAGCAGTGTCTGGCCACGCCCCCAACCAGCACTTCATACACCTGAAAATGGCTGCCAGCAGATGTGCAACAGTACATCTCTGACCCTGGGTCCGACCCAGAAGCAGAGGTGGAGCCACCTGAACAACCATCAAGGATGCAGCAAGCGGTTTCTGAATGGTAGCTTCAGAAGGTCATCTTCATAAATCTAAATATTATTTAGTACCAATTAGGGTTGCCACCCTTCCCGTAACATACAAAATATCCGATATACATTCCTGTCACACCCGTTAAGATTATATAAAGCAAATTAACAAAAATAAAACGCATGAGATACCACATCATCAGAAGAAAACGCTTGAAAACATACCTACGTTTGTGGGAAGAGACCAATCCCTGGCTGAACAGAGTACAAGGAAAATTATAACAATATGTCGGGTGGTCGGTGAGTCGTTTTAGTGCCGCAAACTCGTTCTGTCTTCAGCAACGTGACTGGAACATTGCCCTCAAAAATAAAATGGAGCCACGAAGCTCTGTAATGTGACAGCGGGAGAATGTGTTGGACACATGTGGGTCTTTGCAGCCAACAACAGAACCTCTGCCCCGGGGGCAGCCATTTTATAGCACCTGTAAGGTTAAACCAGATCCTCTACTGGAAATAAAGTGGGCGGAGCTCCACTTCAGGTGCTTGTCAGGGGCGGGACTCAGGTAACGGTTGCTAGGTGCCAGTGTAATTGTGACGTCACGATTACGCCTTTGAAACCGCGCGTTTTCAAGTAAAAGAAAAACATTTCTAGCCAAAAAACGGCTAAATTATTTTTTTTAGCGTTTGGACTGTTTGTAGAAGCATTAGAGACCCAAATGAAAGAATAAAAAGGATCAAAAAGTGATATTTGCATTATGGGTCCCCTTTAATCATCAGAACATTGTTTGGTCCTCAGCCGCAGAGAAACAGAACCTATTTAATCTGGAGTGGATCCAGGGGTGAAAGTGAGCCGGTACGGTCCGGTACTGTGTACCACTAAAAGATTCTGCGGCGGTACGCAGTACCGGTGTTGTGTGAAATTCTGTTCCCCTGAAATATTCTGTTCCCCCTGTGTCGGGAGCGCGCACCGCAGCCGGAGAGGCTGATCCCGTCTTCACAGCTTTTCTGATTGATTTGTCGGTAAAACGACGAAACGTAGTCATGTCAATGTTGTTACTTTATTTTTAATCAACAGCTCCTAGAAAAAATAAATACAAAATGAACCTGGTCTTGTGAGTTTCGTGTTGTTTCGCCGAAAGAATCCATGTCTTTTCCAACTTGTGTCATGTTCACTTTAACCTGACGGACATCAGTCAGCCACCAAACACTGTTTTCCAACACGTCGTGTTTATTTATACTTTTTTATTACTGATATAAAACAATGGATGCTGACGAAAAGTCAGGCTTCCTGAATAGATGAGAGTGTAGCTTATTTTTCTGGTAAATCGTGTTCTAATGTAAAATATGACAAAATAAAAGATATTTCTACTTGCTAGTTATTGATCATTTTTGATAATGGTAATGTCTGATGTTGTTTTGTTAAAAATAATCAGCTCTATTATCATTATCAAGTATCAAGTATTTTACTTATTCCCATATCAAACATACAGCTGAAATAATCAGTTCCTCTCTATAACATGGGAACAAATTATATTTTCAACAAGTCCTTCACTGTGTTTATTCCTCTCATCATGGACAACAAGTCCTGTGAATTTGGAAACATTTGCTCTTTATATGCCAGAGTTACAGGGGGAACAGAATATTTCAGACAGCTGAAATAATCAGTTCCCCCTCTATAACATGGGAACAAAATTAAAAACTAACAGAACCAGTACAGACACAAGTCCATTATCTGAGGCAATAAGAATATCATTAGTGACTTTCAGCAGAGCTGTTTCAGTGCTATGATGAGCTCTGAAACCTGACTGAAACTCTTCAAACAGGTCATTGCTGTGTAAATGCTCACACATTTGATTAGCAACTATTTTCTCAAGAATTGTAGATAAGAATGGAAGATTGGATATCGGTCTGTAATTTATTAAGTCATCTCGATCAAGCGAAGGTTTCTTAAGTAAAGGTTTAATTACAGCTACCTTAAAAGCCTGTGGTACATATCCATTTACTAAAGATAAATTAATCATATCTAAAATGGGGCTGGTAATCAGAGGGAACACTTCCTTAAATAATTTGGTTGGGATTGGGTCTAACAATAATGTTATAATAATAGTTATATTATTGTTATAATAACAATAATGCTACTTTTATCACTAATTATGTCCAAACGTGGTACATTCTCATAGACTTCTCGTGAATAAATTGTGTTTGTGCTTACCACATCCTGTTTAATAGTTACCAGATAGTAACCAGATTTGCATCTTGAAGCAAGTCACTGAGCTCCACAGACAAACTTTGAATCACAAAAGATTTGCAGAGTGAATATGCAAAAACAAGAAAAATTGTTTATATAGGTATTTTTTTATACTTCACATTTATTCTTATCAGATGACTTGGAAGACTTGTGCCACTTCTGCGGAGAGATGGAAAAAGAGACGGACTTGAACTGGGTAACAAAATTTTGGAATTATTAAAACATGTATTGTTAGGAGGTTAAATGGAGAGGACCTAAACTGTAATTTTAACTTGCATAAGAAAGCTTTGATAGGATCCTGCCCTCCCGCGGACCGAAGTTGGAATAAGAAGGAATAGAAAATGAATGGATGTTATAAACAGATGTTTTTGCTGAAAATGCCTTATATTATTTGTCCTTTTTCTAGATCCAATGTGAAATGTGCCTGAGGTGGTTTCATCAGGCATGTGTGGGAAGCCCACCTACAGAAAACACATTTAAGTGCTTTGCATGTTCTTTTTAGGTTTGTGTGTCTGCTGTGGTGTGGTTGTTTGTTTAGACTTTCTCTAAAAGTCAATAATTTACAATTTGAAAAATACCCGTGATATTTTTCTTCACAGAACTTTTGAATTAGGTTACTATGGGAAGAAAACACCCAAAGTCTCAAAATCCACTAGATTGAACATCCATGAACCCTTAAGTTAGTTTGTTCCCATGTTATAGAGGGGGAACTGATTATTTCAGCTGTCTGAAATATTCTGTTCCCCCCTGTAACTCTGGCATATAAAGAGCAAATGTTTCCAAATTCACAGGACTTGTTGTCCATGATGAGAGGAATAAACACAGTGAAGGACTTGTTGAAAATATAATTTGTTCCCATGTTATAGAGAGGAACTGATTATTTCAGCTGTATGTTTGATATGGGAATAAGTAAATACTTGATACTTGATAATGATAATAGAGCTGATTATTTAACAAAACAACATCAGACATTACCATTATCAAAAATGATCAATAACTAGCAAGTAGAAATATCTTTTATTTTGTCATATTTTACATTAGAACACGATTTACCAGAAAAATAAGCTACACTCTCATCTATTCAGGAAGCCTGACTTTTCGTCAGCATCCATTGTTTTATATCAGTAATAAAAAAGTATAAATAAACACGACGTGTTGGAAAACAGTGTTTGGTGGCTGACTGATGTCCGTCAGGTTAAAGTGAACATGACACAAGTTGGAAAAGACATGGATTCTTTTGGCGAAACAACACGAAACTCACAAGACCAGGTTCATTTTGTATTTATTTTTTCTAGGAGCTGTTGATTAAAAATAAAGTAACAACACTGACATGACTACGTTTCGTCGTTTTACCGACAAATCAATCAGAAAAGCTGTGAAGACGGGATCAGCCTCTCCGGCTGCGGTGCGCGCTCCCGACACAGGGGGAACAGAATATTTCAGGGGAACAGAATTTCGCACAACACCGGGAAGAGGGAAGAACGGCTGTCTGCTTTGAAGCAGAACCAGTTACGGCGGCAAAAATTCACGAGCACACAAAGCAGATCAGATCCGCTACCAATAGCCAGTCTAAAACACGACTTAATCAGTTTATAAATATAGCTTTTTTTCCCCCTCATTCCAGATTGTTTCTGAACTGTTCTGCTTTGCTGGAGCCTCAATGCTCCTGCTTTGCTTCTCTCCCCTCGGAGCTCGAGGCAGTTGTGAACGACCAGCCTTTAAAACGAGCACCGCTACGTTTAATGTCTGTCTGCTCGCTGCTAAATACCCCAGTTAAAAGCAAAGGGAGAGAAACTAGTTCTGTTTCATGTTATTTTGCTGAATTACAACAACACAGTACAGCTCGAAAACACCGCTTACGACCAGTTCACATACACTACACGAGAGCGCATGCGCGCTTACCTCCAAAACAGAGCGGTTGCCAAGTAGATCGGTGCGTTTGATTTAATGGACTGGGAGATTTTACACAGGTGGTGCAGAGACATAAAAAACACCGCTTGCATTAGGACAGGACGAACAATAAATCACTTACCATCTATAGACTTTTAAATAAAAACCGCTAAAACAACCGAACTGTCAAATTGTTAATTTAAATGAAATCAAAACTTGACCACAATGCAGAGAACAATAACTTCTTTGTTCAAAAGAAAAGACGGAAACTGAAGATGAAAAGTTATGCATCAGAAAATGGTTTATCATTGTTTCATACATGGCAGTTCTTTAACAATTGAAATATATATATATATATATACAGTACAGACCAAAAGTTTGGACACACCTTCTCATTCAAAGAGTTGTCCTTATTTTCATGACTATGAATACTGTAGCTTCACACTGAAGGCATCAAAACTATGAATTAACACATGTGGAATTATATACTGAACAAAAAAGTGTGAAACAACTGAAAATATGTATTTTATTCTAGGTTCTTCAAAGTAGCCACCTTTTGCTTTGATTACTGCTACACACACTCTTGGCATTCTGTTGATGAGCTTCAAGAGGTAGTCACCTGACATGGTTTTCACGTCACAGGTGTGCCCTGTCAGGTTTAATAAGTGGGATTTCAAGCCTTATAAATGGGGTTGGGACCATCAGTTGTGTTGTGCAGGAGGTGGATACAGTACACAGCTGATAGTCCTACTGAATAGACTGTTAGAATTTGTATTATGGCAAGAAAAAAGCAGCTAAGTAAAGAAAAACGAGTGGCCATCATTACTTTAAGAAATGAAGGTCAGTCAGTCCGAACAATTGGGAAAACTTTGAAAGTGTCGCAAAAACCATCAAGCGCTACAAAGAAACTGGCTCACATGAGGACCGCCCCAGGAAAGGAAGACCAAGAGTCACCTCTGCTGCGGACGATAAGTTCATCTGAGTCACCAGCCTCAGAAATCGCAGGTTAACAGCAGCTCAGATTAGAGAACAGGTCAATGCCACACAGAGTTCTAGCAGCAAACATCTCTAGAACAACTGTTAAGAGGAGACTGTGTGAATCAGGCCTTCATGGTAAAATAGCTGCTAGGAAACCACTGCTGAGGACAGGCAACAAGCAGAAGAGACTTGTTTGGGCTAAAGAACACAAGGAATGGACATTAGACCAGTGGAAATCTGTGCTTTGGTCTGATGAGTCCAAGTTTGAGATCTTTGGTTCCAACCACCGTGTCTTTGTGCGGCGCAGAAGAGGTGAACGGATGGACTCTACATGCCTGGTTCCCCCCGTGAAGCATGGAGGAGGAGGTGTGATGGTGTGGGGGTGCTTTGCTGGTGACACTGTTGGGGATTTATTCAAAATTGAAGGCATACTGAACCAGCATGGCTACCACAGCATCTTGCAGCAGCATGCTATTCCATCCGGTTTGTGTTTAGTTGGACCATCATTTATTTTTCAACAGGACAATGACCCCAAACACACCTCCAGGCTGTGTGAGGGCTATGTGACCAAGAAGGAGAGTGATGGGGTGCTGCGCCAGATGACCTGGCCTCCACAGTCACCGGACCTGAACCCAATTGAGATGGTTTGGGGTGAACTGAGCTGGGTGAAGGCAAAAGGGCCAACAAGTGCTAAGCATCTCTGGGAACTCCTTCAAGACTGTTGGAAAACCATGTCAGGTGACTACCTCTTGAAGCTCATCAACAGAATGCCAAGAGTGTGTAGCAGTAATCAAAGCAAAAGGTGGCTACTTTGAAGAACCTAGAATATAAGACATATTTTCAGTTGTTTTGACACTTTTTTGTTCAGTATATAATTCCACATGTGTTAATTCATAGTTTTGATGCCTTCAGTGTGAAGCTACAATATTCATAGTCATGAAAATAAGGACAATACAGTATGTATATATGCCCCCAGTGCCTCCCCAGCCTCCCCTCTAGCTCCGCCCCTGAGTACCGGCAAGAATTTAAAACTACTTTCCCCCCTGAGTGGATCCCATTACATTTGTCGTTTAATGTCGAAATAAATTTAAACTTTCAGAAGTAAACAAGATGGTAATATTATTTTTGAAATTTAAAATATATATTCACTTTTTTATTTGTTGGGGCCTATTGTTTATTTAGCAGCATCATCTATTACTGTTAATTCTTTAATTATTTTTCTTTTTTATATTTTTCTATATTTAGCAGATTATCAGCTGGAAGACCTGAATCTCACCACTGAGGGACCATACAGGAGATTTCTCTTCTATTCTATATCCGGGGTCATTTCTATCTGTCGGTTTGTACTGATTACTGCTTACTCACCTTTCAATGAACTGCTGGTGAGACAGTTCTGATCCGTCCAGAACCTCGATGGTACAGGTTCCTTCATCTCCTAAACTGATGTCTGCAGACAGTGACCTGCTCACAGACAGCGGGATGTTATTCTGCTGTAAAAACCCAAACGAATCCTCAGTCTCCGGTTCCGTGAACCCACCATCCTCCCCCGTCCTCCGCTCCCACGGCGCAGATCAGACACGCAGCTACAAACTGAGCAGCTCGGTTCCCCATCCAGCCCTTCCAGCTCTGGACCGATCTCAACTACCAGGAGGACATCATCTCGCAACTCCACCGAACGCTGGCCACTGCTGGCGGATTTCCTGCCGGAGAGCCAATCAGAAAGCACCACAGTAATCAGGCCTGTGGTGCATTCATGGACATCATGTGAAAACCGGAACTTCACTTTTACTTGTTAAATGAGCTTTACAAGAGCATAAACTGAACTTCCAGCTGGGGTTGGACTGGGTTGGGACTAGAACTCTGTTTTAAACATGCTGTTTTGGGCTGGGTTCAGACTCATCTTGATTTAAATCTGATTTAATTTTTTTTAACCGTGTCCTGTCTGGCAGAGTAGTTCAGAATTGTTGGACATTTTTTTGGCTCAGACCAAGAAAAAGGCCCAACAGATTTACTTTCACAAGTGGAGCAAAAAGCTCTGCTTGATATTTATAAAAGAACCTTCATTAGAAACTACTGTGGGATTATTTCAGTTCTTTCGGACACGGAGACAGAAATGAAAAGGAAGAAAATAAGCACGAAAGAGAGAGGGGTGGGGCAAAAAGGAAGAAGAAAAGAATGGAGGAAAGAAAGAAGGATGAAGAGAATACAAGATAACTCCCTGCTTGCTTCTACACCTGCAGAAACGTTCATATTAACAGCTTTTTTTTAACCAAAAAGTGCACGGTACTTATTAATGCAAGATGTACACTGCTGAAAAAAATAAAGGGAACACTTAAACAACACAATCTGACTCCAAGTAAATCAAACTTCTGTGAAAACAAAATGTCCACTTAGGAAGCAACACTGATTGACCATCAGTTTCTCAGCTGTTGTTCAAATGGAAAAGACAACAGGGGGAAATCTTTGGCGATTAGCAAGACACACTCAATAAAGGAGTGGTTCTGCAGGTGGGGACCACAGACCACTTCTCAGTACCTATGCTTTCTGGCTGATGTTTTGGTCACTTTTGAATGTTGGTGGTGCTTTCACACTCGTGGTAGCATGAGACGGACTCTACAACCCACACAAGTGGCTCAGGTAGTGCAGCTCATCCAGGATGGCACATCAATGCGAGCTGTGGCAAGAAGGTTTGCTGTGTCTGTCAGCGTAGTGTCCAGAGCCTGGAGGCGCTACCGGGAGACAGGCCAGTACACCAGGAGACGTGGAGGAGGCCGTAGGAGGGCAACAACCCAGCAGCAGGACCGTTACCTCCACCTTTGTGCAAGGAGGAACAGGAGGAGCACTGCTAGAGCCCTGCAAAATGACCTCCAGCAGGCCACAGATGTGCATGTGTCTGCACAAACGGTTAGAAACCGACTCCATGAGGATGGTTTGAGGGCCCGACGTCCACAAATGGGGGTTGTGCTCACAGCCCAACACCGTGCAGGACGCTTGGCATTTGCCAGAGAACACCAGGATTGGTAAATTCACCACTGGTGCCCTGTGCTCTTCACAGATGAAAGCAGGTTCACACTGAGCACATGTGACAGACGTGACAGAGTCTGGAGACACCATGGAGAGCGATCTGCTGCCTGCAACATCCTTCAGCATGACCGGTTTGGCAGTGGGTCAGTAATGGTGTGGGGTGGCATTTCTTTCCATGTGCTCACCAGAGGTAGCCTGACTGCCATTAGGTACCGAGATGAGATCCTCAGACCCCTTGTGAGACCATATGCTGGTGCAGTTGGCCCTGGGTTCCTCCTAATGCAGGACAATGCTAGACCTCATGTGGCTGGAGTGTGTCAGCAGTTCCTGCAAGATGAAGACATTGAAGCTATGGACTGGCCCGCCCGTTCCCCAGACCTGAATCCGATTGAGCACATCTGGGACATCATGTCTCGCTCCATCCACCAACGTCACGTTGCACCACAGACTGTCCAGGAGTTGGATGCTGTAGTCCAGGTCTGGGAGGAGATCCCTCAGGAGACCATCCTCCGTCTCATGAGGAGCATGTCCAGGTGTTGTAGGGAGGTCATACAGACACGTGGAGGCCACACACAATACTGAGCCTCATTTTGACTTGTTTTAAGGACATTACATCAAAGTTGGATCGGCCTGTATTGTGTTTTTCCACTTTAATTTTGTGTGTGACTCCAAATCCAGGCCTCCATTGGTTCATAAATTTGATTTCCATTGATGATTTTTGTGTGATTTTTTTTTGTCAGCACATTCAACTTTGTACAGAACAAAGTATTCAATGAGAATATTTCATTCATTCAGATCTAGGATGTGTTATTGGAGAGTTCCCTTAATTTTTTTGAGCAGTGTATTTAGTGGTAAATGCGGCTCAATATAGAGTATATCTGTGTATCTGTTAACAGCTGTTAACACCTGTGGGTCTGAGTGTGAGCGCGCTTGTGTATACAAGGTTTCTCCATAAAAATATGCGATAGTGAGTGTGAGGAGCCACAGAACTGCCCCCCTGGACCCAGGACAGATACGGAGGAGAGCCGAGCCACAGACATCCAAAGGCCCCCCAGAGCACAGAAACCCTAGGAGAACCACTGCCGGGACAACCGCAACCCCCCCAGAGAAGAGCAGTGGACAGCCCCAGGGAAACCACCCAGCAGCCACAGTGTTGAAGCCCCAAGGAGCTGCAGTGACGAGCCCACTGGCCCCATCGGCAGCCCTCTACATCAGAGCAGATCCAGTTCCCCTGGGTCCCCTGGCTCTGTCAGGCCTCTGCTTGGGGAATCGATGTGCCCCGGGGTCTCTGGGTCCATGGGGCCCACTGGCCCCATGGACTAAATACATCTTGCATTCATCAGTACCGTGCATGTCCCACCAATGTTGTTATTATATATGTTTCTGCAGGCGTAGATGCAGTCTTCTAGGGTGTTATCTTGTAATCTCGTTAACCTTCTTTTTCTCCTCTATTCTTATCTCCTCTCAGGTTTACCTTTTTGCCCCACCTCTCTCCCTTCCTTTCCGTCTCCTTGTCCATTGCAATTGAAATAATCCAAAAGCAGCGTTTTTATGTATATTACGTGCAGCATTATAGCCGATAGCGAAGCAGAAACATCTTCTCATGTTTGCTGAACAGCAGCAAAAATCATAAGTTTAAAGAACACAAAGATTTTCTCTTGAGGAATAAAGAGAAATCTTGTAGCCGCTGGAGTGGTAGTTATATGTATGTCTCTATAAATCCCAGGATGTAAAACTACTCAAATAGATTAAAATGGCTTTAAAATTTAAATTTTCTCATGTTTCTCATGATTATTCAACATTAAGCTGAAAGTGAGTCTCAGATAGCAAACAAAGGGACAGTACAACTGTTTTCCTGTTGATTATTTATTCCTGATGGCCCTTCATTCCCGGAACAAAATACATGTATATAATTAACTGACTTCAAACAGTCCATGTTAAAAGAGGTCTCAGTGTGATCCCTGAGTTTAGGATTATACAGTTATTTATTCAATAAATTAACAACAAATCACAGTTCAATCAGCGAAACGTGTTACAAACAGAAACATGAACAATTAAAGCTCAAATAAACACAAAGGCGTCAAAAAAGCCAAAAAATGTTTCCTAAAATTCTTTAAATTTCTACACAGAAACTTTCTTAAAAATCAGCTCCTCTCTGAATTCTGTTTGATGAATTATCACTAATATGGAGCTCAAAAAGTAGCAAATCAATTACATTTGGGTCAAATATTTTTCATTTGAATAACATGTTTCAGCTTTGATGAAGTTTCAATATTCTGGGTTTAAATGAGATCTCAGTACTGATGGAGAAAAAAAGAAAGTAGTAATTTTGTTCTTTAATAGTGTTTTAATTTTATCAATAATTTTATCATTATGATCAGTGTTAAAGTTTGATCTTATTTATTTTTTAATTTATCTTGGTTTAATACATAAAAATCAGTATTGCTTACTTCCTGTCATTGAATCCCCAAATAAAACAATACAAGTTTTGTCAGTTTTGAAAAATATTAAAAACAATTGTTTTAAGATTAAATTTGGGGGAAAATATTTCTACGTTTTTCTAAGTAGTTTCAGATCTGGATAATTTTGGTTTATTAGGTCAAATATTTGAAATAAAATAAAGCTGCAGCAACTTAAGCTATGAAGTAGGGTGTGGTCTAGCGGGTAGACAACAGTACGTTTGTGTCACTGGTTTGAATCCCACAGACCTCCCCTCTGGATCCCTGAGCAGGACCCTTTATGCCCAGAGTGCTCCCCTGGCGCTGCCCGCTGCTCCCTAAGGGATGGGTCAAATGCAGGCAACACATTTTGTTGGAATGTACCATTGCAATTTATTTTCTTTGGCAGTTTGTCTGAGACAGTTTCTAGTTTTTAATTTTGTTACATTTCTAAAACTTTGTGGGACTTAAAGTAGAAACCAAAGGAGATATGTGAGGTTCAGTAAAGAGGACGTGTTTTCCATCTCCGCTGATAAGCTTCACTAAAACACTCATGAGAGGATGAAGAGAGAGAAGATTGTCGGTGGGATGGAAAGCAGCAGAGGAAGCGACAGGGAGACCACGTGAGCCGATCCAGTTGGACCCTTGAAGTTGATGTATCCTGGCTCGTCACTGGTGACCTGGCTGTTGATCCAGGTCTGGTAATTTGAAACTCGGACGTAAACCCCCGGGGTGTTGGGCTTGGCGCAGCCATCCCCAAAACTCACGATCCCAGCCTGGACCCACACGGCACCGCTTTTAGTGACCAGTGGTCCACCAGAGTCTCCCTGCACACAACACAACCTGTTTAATACATCAGAAATAATCCTTCTGTCAGGTTAAAAGTAAGTACCCTCTCCTGCACTTCGCCAGGTGAGACCCCCAGGTGTCCATTGGACAGTAAATCTGGACCTTTAGTGAAAGGACAGCCAAAAGGAGAACATCATGATGCACCTTACCCGACCTCAGCCATCAACAAGAAGCAGTAAAACCTCAACCTCCTTCGGACTGCTTCGGTCATAAAGAGAGAAAAGCAAGTAGTTCTCATCCTTTACAATCCCATTTCATCCCAGTCATCCCTCCCTTTCATCTTTCCTATCCTCCTCATCTCTATTTCAATTATATTTGTATCCTACTCACCAACCCTGTTTAGCACCTGTTTCATCCCACACTGATCCTCCTCATCCCACACTGATCCTGCTGATCCCACACTGATCCTGCTGATCCCTCTTAAAAACCTGTTATTATCATTCTCGTTCCATTTGTTTTGTAAAAAGCACATAAAGCTCATCATAGCTCTTTAATCATCACTTTCTCATCTATCTCATCCTTCTCTACGTTTCATTCATACACCTCTTTACGAACCTTTAATCCCACTTATAAAACCTCTGCTTATTGCTGCAAAAGGATCTATTAACTCAAAACAGTGTCACCTGGGCTCAAAATGTAGAACACCACAGAGCAATCTGGAAAAACTATAAAGAAAAAAGGAAAACATAGTTCTCAGAACATCATGTTGTCAAAATAAAGTAACCTAAGAGCTGGATCCAGGCTCTTACGTGTGCTGTTCGTCTTCCCCTCTGATTTCCTCTATCCAGTTCAAAACCTTGACCTTCCACAACTTCCTAAACGGGCTTTTTAATTATTTTTCCCTCTTCTTTACCCAAAGGGTGGAATCATTTTTGGAAGTCTTTTGTTTTTTTTTAGTTTCCTGCCCCCTTGCCTAAATTTGGGTGTGCAGCATGTTTTTTTACCATTTTGCACAAAAGGGGTGAAATCACCTTTGAAAAAGGGTGCCTTGCAAGCATGTCTAAAAATGGGGAAAACCCGTTTTTGGGGGTTTTTGGGGATCACCGGGGACTAAATTGATCCCTTGGTTTTGGGCTACTGAAAATTTTGGGGGCCCTTTTTGGGATTTGGTTTGTTGTGTTTGGGAAAAATAAAAAAATTTTTCCCGGGTTTTTTTCTAAACCAAAATGCTCAGTTGCCTGAACCCACTGATTGAATCATTAAACTCATCAGTAACCACAACCATTTTTTCTCCTTTTTTAGAACACAACTTGCCAACACTTTTTCTTTGGGGGTTTCCCAAATGGTGAGCACGGGGGGCAAAAATAAACACATTTTAAAGCCCAGATGTCACAGATTGAAAAACAAAAACCCCAAAACGGGGGATAACATTTTGTGGCCAATGGTTGATGGAACATTTTAAAAGCCATTTTCAGGGGGCCACTGGTTTGGGGAGGCACTACAATGGATAAAATCTGAGGGGAAGATTTTCGTGTGAGAGCAAAAGACAAAGAAATAAAAATTGGGATGAAATCAAGCTACTGTATTGACTTTTTTTCTTGTTCCGGGTTTAGGGCCCCCCGAGGAAGAACCAACAAAGGGTCCCAAACCAAACATTAGTAGATTCCTTTTTTCCCCATAACCCGAAATTTAAAAAAAAGGGAACAGGTAATTACCTTTTTTTGACATTATAAAAGTGTAAATTTTGACAAAATTTTAGTGTTACTACCCTATATACAAAAACAACAGTATTCGGGAAAAGTAAATACATTTTTTCATTACATCACCATCCGGGTGTACTTAAAATTTTACAGTTTTTTTTTAACTTTTTTACACACAAAAACGGGTATTTGAGGCACAATTCCCAAACAACGTGTAACTCGGGCACCAACCCTTTGAACCAAAGGTTTCTGCTGAACAAATAAACCAAATTTTCCCTGCTCTCTTCTTTTAGATGTATTTCTGAACAGACTTTTGTAAAAAACCTGCACAAAATTTCTCACAAAATTTTCAGGGGAAAATGTCCTTTTTTCACAAGGAGCACTTTGTCTTAAAAATTTAAAACCAATTGCCCAATTTTTCACACAATTTCTCACCTGTCACAAAATTTTTTACTTTTTGGGGAAACGGGGTTGGGGGGCAGAAGAGGGCCAAAAGGTAGCCCCTTTCTGTTTTGGGGGAAACCGGAGGCCAACTTTGGGGAAACATAGGTAGGGGGGTGAAGTAAGAGGAGGAAGACGGGGAAAAAGAGTTTTAATTTCAGTTTATTTTGACTCATTTTGGTTTAACCATGGCCCTAACAAAGAAGGAGGGGCCGGGGGCAAACAGAAAAAGCCCCAAACCTGAGCAATACACTGGGGCCCCCATTTTTTGGACTTTACAAAATGGGAGAAAGGCCCTTTACTTTCCCTTTTTTGGATAAAAGGCCTAAAATTTTAGAGGGGCTTGGGTTATCCTGGGGCTTTTTCCCCCTTATTTTAGTTTGGTTTTTTCCTTCCCCCCCTTTTTGGTTTGGAGAAAGGGGGAACCCGGTTTCCCTTTAAACCGCCTTCGTTATGGTTAAAGGGGGGGCAAACCCACACCCTCCTTTTTCCTGCCCCCCTGTAGGGGCCCCCCTCTTTTTTCCAAGGGTTATGGTCAATCTGACAGAGAAGGTTCCCCAAAATCGTTTTTGGTTTTTTTAGTAAAACAATGGCCTTTAAAAGTGGGGCTCTAGGGGGGACAAACTTCTATTTTTTAAGGGCTGGGTTTAAAAACTTTTCCTTTTTAAAAAAGGGCTTTTTTTTTGGAAGGGGGCTTATTTTTTTAACCTGAGCATTTTTGAAAGTTTTTGGGCTGCTATAGGCCCTTTGGGGGCCCCCTTTGCGGGGAGGCATAATAAACCACTTTCACCCCCCCCTTGCTACTTTCTTCAAACTACTTTTTTCAATTTTTCCCCTTATTTGCTGTTTTTTTTCATTTTTAAAAAACCCTTTGGTTCTTTTTTCCTCTTTCTCTTCCTGGGGAAGCAAACACCGGGGCCCTTGACCCCTGTGGTCCCTACCTTTAACCCCCCTTTTCTGGAGAGGGTAAATCGTCCGACCCCTTTCGGGCGGGGGGGCAAAAATTTAAATTTTGGCTAAACCCTTCCCTTCCCCCGATGTTTTCCACATGGCCAAAAAACTGGGTTTCCCTTTCGGGTGTTTAAAAAAACCCCCCTTTCCCTTCTCCTCCTTGGGGACATAGCTACTGCCCTTGAGTTTTTAAAAACTGAAATTTACTTTTTCTTTTTGCTCTCCTTCAGCCCTTTTCAAACCCTTGAAAACGGGCTAAAGAGTTTTTTTTTCTTTTCTTTAAACTTTTTTTTGGGGGTAAAAAACCGACTAAAAAGGATCTCCCAAATCCCTTAAAAAATTTACTTTTTCCCCTTCCCCATAGAAAGTACCCCCTGGTTTCAGTGCTTTTTTGTTCCCCTTTGTGCCCTCGGGCTCTGTTCTCTCTAACCCCCAGTCGGTCGGGGCAGATGGCCGCTCACACTGGCCTTTCTGGTTCGGCTGGGGGTTTCCCTTTCCCTGTTAAAAGGGGATTTTTTTCCCCTCTCCACTGTGCTACTTTCTTTGCTCAGTATGGGTTTTGGGCTCCCAAAATCAAACCCCCATTGCCCTGTCCATTTGCCTCTAATGCTCACCCGGGAAAGGAGGGGGAAAGGGCTGCAAGTCACTGCCGGGATGCAATCGGGCGGGGGTTTTTCCTTAGAAGAAAAATTTTTTAAATCCAATTTAAATAAAAAACAAAATCTGGTGCCTGTTCAATTGATTGGGTTAAAATTGGAATGTTTGTACCTGTTTTTTTGTGAAGTGCCTTGGGGAGGGGACATGTGTTGGGGTTTGGGGCGCAAATATAAATAAACTGAATTAAAATTAAATTTAAATTAAATTGGGAAAAATTTGTTTATACTCCAAAAAAAATTCAGTAATCATTTTATACGAAGGACAGTTTTGGGCCTGTAGACTTTTTTTCTTGAAAGACTGCAAAGGGATAAAATTTAGGGGGATTAAAGGGTATTTTGGGGGGGGTATTCCTTAATTGGGATTCCCGATTTTGGTTTTTTATACATTTTAGTTTTGGGGGCAAATTTTTATTGGCAAACGGGAAAGGGTTTAAAAAAAGGTGGTGGGGGAAAAAATTTTTTTTCCCTGTCCTAAAGGCAATTTAGACATGGTCCTAGAAAATTTTTTGGCCCATAAAAAATTTGGCAAACACAAAAAAAGGAAAAAACCCTGAAAACCCCAAAATTAATTTAAAAATATTTTAATGGGGTTTAACTTTTTAAACCCCTGGACCTGTCTTGCACAGAAATAATCTGAGGGTGAAGCAAGTTTACAGGATACCATTTGAACGCAATTTACAAAGAATGAAAGAACTGTGACATATCTACCAATCTCACAACTGATGTAAACTCTCAGCACTATACATTATTAATTACATGTTTCAGTATTGTAATCTTGTACTTCACAAAAGTGACCACTCCGTGTCTTTTTCTGACATTGTAATGTGTGCTTCGGCAGGTCCTTAAGCTAGAGGTGGCCACAGTGGAACACCAGTTCATCTTCATGGATGGAGCTGGATTCAACCTCGCGTAAAGACAGAGAAAGGGAAGGAATATCAAGCGGCCAGCGTGCCATCATTGACGTCCCTGGCCAGCGTGGAGGGAACATCACAATGTGTGCAAAATTGCCAATCTGATCGCATTCCTGGACGCCCTACACAACATACTCATTCCACCAGGTCAGCCAGATGGCCCAGTGCTGCTCAGCTACGTTAACATTTGGGACAACATAGGTTTCCACCAGGCTGCACTGGTTCATAACTGGTAACTGTCTCCCTCCATATTCTCCATTCCTAAATCCTATTGAGGAATCTTTTTCTACGTGGAGATGGAAAGTATATGACAAAAATCCACAAACCCCTTCTCCAAGTTATGGAAGATGTATGTGGAGATGTAGTCGTTGATGCTTTTCATGGCTGGATTCGCCATGCGAGGCTATATTTCCCTGCTGCTTGGCCAGGGACAACATTGCTAGTGACGTGGATGAGGTGCTGTGGCCAGACCCCAACAGACAAGAGGATGCAGCATAGTTTGTTTTTCGCTGTTACCACATGTACAGTAAAGTTCTGTATTTTTGTACGTGTAGCACCGTGTACAACTTTGTATTGGTTAAAGTGAAGTCTTTTTGTGGGAAATATAAAATTTGCTGTACATTATGTAATATATACTGTTTTTGTGTGTTCTGAGTTTGTGAGTGTGAAAAAACTATGGAAAAATATTACAACATACTTATGTACTGTCTGCAGCAACACTGCAGAGAAAACGTCGTGACTTGTGATTTCCATTCATCATAGTGTTTTACACTGAGCTCAGTGCTCAACGGTTCATATAAATGTTTATTCATTTGATGGTTAGTGTGTGTCATTGGAAACAAAATAGCCTTCTGAGAGGAATCTATATTGTTTTGAATGTGAAGTTTGATTTTGCAGGGAAATTGAGGGGCTTTGAACATGTGTGCATGCTTTTTGAATTGTGTTCTGGAGTTCTGAGAATATGTTTCAGGGAATGTGTCTAAACGTTCGAGAAAAACTGTAATTGCAACTCAGACAAAGTCAAAGAGCAAAGATTCCAGTACGCACTGGTTGGTATTGTCAGGGTTGAGGGTTTGGAGGTAGGACCAGAGCGCAGAACATGGCAAGGAGGCCGCATGGTGAGTAGATTAAGTTTTAATGGCTAGATAAAGACTTACAGACAGGCAGGCAGAGTACTGAGTTCGGGGACAGGTAATACAAGGCGAACAGGTTCAGGAGGCAAAACAGAAAACAAAGCACTAGGAGGAACTCAGGAAGAATACAGGGGAGTTGACGAGAGGAACCAGCAGGGAACAATGAAAACTAAGGAGCTTATAAACTGAGGGAAGTGGAGAGTGGACCAATGAGACAGGCAGGCAGGTAATCAAAGAAAACATGTAACAGGTGTGGACCAGGCTGCAGGGAGGCTGAGGGGATGTGTCAGGTTAAACTAATGAGCAGGAGGAAAGCAGGGACATGAGGAACTGAGCCAAAACTAGACTAAATAGCAAAACCAAGGGAAACAGATCTGTAGGAAAATGTATACAAACACATGAACTCAAGAATCTAGGAAGAATTAGCTAAGAAAAGTAAACTAACAAAAACCCTAAATGGCAGATCCTGACAGGTATATATCCAGACACATTCAATATTGATGATTGTAAGTAGTGATTCACTGTAATGGCCTAAAACACTTTTTCTGTATTACCTAGAAACTATATCTGTTTTTACAGAGAGTCTTTCAACTGGATGCAATAGAAAGACCCCATGAATACATCTATGGATGTATATATATGGATGAAGCTGGGATGAAGCTGAGTTTATTCTCACCAGAAGCAGAAGGAGAGGCTGTAGTGTGATTGGCTAACGGGTGTTGGTGTCCCTGGGCACCGTGGCGGAAGTGTCAAATTGTGTGCCATCAGCAGTCATGGGGTTGTCCACCATGGGGGGCCCTACCTTACTCACCACCTCCTCATTTCAGTCAATCACATGTGAGATGCTCTGTTAGGGCAGCAGGATGAACATCCCATCTATGCTCATCCCCTTATCTCTCTCTTAGGAATCCTGTTCCATCTCAGTCATCTTCATCATTGCTTTTTATGACCCAGGTTTCACACCCACCCTCCTGTTCCATCTGTTAATGAACCATTTTTAATCCAGTCCACTGGAAAGAGACTACAGCCTTCTCATGCTAGACTATAAACCTGGGAGAAAAGTGAGTTTTCTGGTGAAATAGTTGGACATTAGTAGGCATCTGATGCCACGGTTTTGGGTTCCAGGACAGAGGGAAGCCCCCAGAACCTCTAATTCCTGCAGGCAAGAAATTAATTTAGGACCTGTCAAGTAACTCAGAACAAAATACTGGTTTTGGTCTCACAACATTCTTGTTGAGCTTGTGGGTTAGCAACGGTAGGAGGCAGATCCTACCAAGCAGCTGAATGTGGCTTCGTATACACTCCGGTACGAACAGGTGCGTTCATCCCCAAGCCCCTTTCACAAAACATTTCAGGGCGGGACCTAGACGCCTTTTAGCTGTCTCCATGCGTTTTGTGAAAGGACGGTGAGGGGGGTTGAAGACAGCCCACCTCTGCTATGCCCCAACTCACCAAGTGAAGTAGTCCCAGCCCTGCATCAGCTCAGTAGTATGGGGTGAGCCGAGGGAGAGATGTAGTGATGGCGTCTGGTATGTGGGACCAGCCGGCAGCACGATTTACAAGCATAAAAAAGATGAGAAATCATTTCCAACAAGAAGGTGAGATATAGTCCATAGTCAAATGTATGCCAGGGGCCAGAACGGGCGACATCAAATCCTACCTGAAACTGCTGGCCAAGGATAAGCGTAAATACAGTAAGATTGTTATTCACGCTGGCGGTAATGACACCCGGTTACGTCAATCGGAGGTCACTAAAGTTAGTGTTGCTTCGGTGTGTAAGTTTGCCAAAACAATGTCGGAATTTTCTCTGGTCCCCTCCATGATCTGACCAGTGATGACAAGTTTAGCTGCATGCTGTCATTCAACCGCTGGCTGTCTAGGTGGTGTCCAGAAAACAATGTGGGCTACATTAATAATTGGCGAACATTTTGGGGAAAACCTGGTCTGATCCGGAGAGACGGCATCCATCCCACTTTGGATGGAGCAGCTCTTCTTTCTAGGAATCTGGCCGAATTTATTAGTTCTCCAAACCTCTGACAACCCAGGGTTCAGACCAGGAAGCAGGGTCGTAGTTTAACACTCCTCTCTGCAGCTTCTGTACTGCTACCCACCCATTACCCTATTAAGACAGTGTCTCGCCCACGGCCAAAATTGAATAGATTAAAAAATAATCTAAAAGGAGGAAATCAGGAAAAATCTCATAAAATAAACACACTCAGACTAAAAATAAAAATAAAACAATTAAAAGTGGCTTACTGAACATAAGATCTCTCTCTTCAAAGACTTTGCTAGTTAGTGACCTGATTTGTGACAATTTAGATTGATTTATTTTTGCCTCACAGAAACCTGGCTGCAGCAAGAGGATTATGTTTTCTATAAATGAGTCAACTCCTACTAATTATTTAACTTTTCACATTCCTCGAAATACTGGGCGAGGAGGAGGAGTAGCAACCATCTTTCAGTCCGATTTATTGACTAGTCCCAGACCAATCAATAGCTCAACTCTTTTGAATATTTAATCCTTGTTTTCCTCATCCAAATTGCAAAGCACTAAAACCACTTCTGTTTTTTGTTTTTGTACGTCCACCAGACCCTTCTCTCAATTTTTAGATCAGTTTTCAGACCTTTTATCTGATTTAGTTTTTAAATACAGATAAGGTTATTTAGTGGGGGATTTTAACATTCATGTTTGACACTGAAAGTGATGGCCTAAATATAGCATTTAATGCTATCTTAGATCAATTGGTTTTTTCTCAAAACATTAACAAACCCCCTCCTTGAACCGCCACCTTAACGTGGTTTGGGGGGGGTTTTGAGTGTTCAAATGATCCTAGAGGCTATGTAGTCTGGGGCTTTAAATGGGCCCCCGGTAGGGTCTCCCATGGCAAACAGGCTCTAGGTGATGGGTCAGACAAAAGCGGTTCAAGAATCCTTCATGAGGACAAGTATATCGAGGCACGTGACGTCGCCCCGGGGACGGCGGAGCCGGGGTCCCACCCTGGAGCCAGGCCTGGGGTCCCAGACTCGTCGGAGAGCGCCTGGTGGCTGGGTTGCTCCTCGCGGGACCCGGCCGGGCCAAGCCCGAACAAAGAAAGCGAGGGCCATCCCCCAGTGGGGGCCCCCACCTGCAGGGGGAACCGTGAGGGACCGGTGCAAAGAGGATTGGGTGGGGGACGAAAGGGGAGACCTCAGCGGGGCCCCAAATCCCCGGGTGCTTAGGCGGGGTCAGGGGGCGGGGAATTTTTTACCTTGCTGGGGGGGAAAGGGGCCCGAGCTTGTGCGGGGAGGTCGGAGATACGACTGAAAAGTCGGGCTCGCCCCCCACGCACAGCGTGGCTCTGGGAACCCCTCCTTTGAAGGGGTGGACTCTCTTTTACTCTGGAGTGGCCCAGGGGGGGGGCGGCGGCTGGGGTGGGTTTTTTTGTTGCCCCCAGCTCGCTTCGTTTTGGGGTTTCCCCGTGGTGAAGGGTCGATCCGTGCGCCTTTCCCGGGGCGGGGATAGGGCTCTGAGTCGTTTTTGCCTACGGGGGCCACGGGTTTGCGGGTACCCCGGCCTTCTTGGTGTCCCTGTCGGGGGTGCTGGATAGTCCCCCTCCCGGGGGCTCCATTTTCTGCTGGGGGATTCAAGCCCCCCGTGGGAAACGGGCAGTGACACCCGGAAGGCGTGATCGGGAGGAATGGCCTCCCCATCTGAAACCAGTGGTGTTTTGTTATTGGCTTCTGTGCTAGTCACGGATTTTCCATAATGAAACCATTTTTCAACCCATACGGGGGGTCCATCAGTGCACTTTGGCACCGGGGCCCACCCAGCAAGGGAGGTCAATGATCGATTTTTGATGTCTTTATCCAGCCCTTTCTCCCCGAATTTTTTGGGGGACACTCGGGTGAAGGAGGGGTTTGATTGTTCACTGTTTCACCACCTGGTGGTGAGTTGGATCCGCGGGGGGAGGAGAAACCCGGGGGGGGGCCCTTGGCCCACCCCAAAGCCATATTAAAGGGTCTGTGGGAACGCCGGGGCGGAGCCTGGGGCCAGGGATGTTTTCCCAACCCTCCCACCCCGGGAGACTTTAAAACCCAGTTTTCCAGGGGTGGTTGGAGACATAGAGCCCCCGAGTGGCCCCTTTGTTCTCCGGATCTATTGTCGATGCTGCTGCCCGAGCTGCGGCCTAAGGCCCGGGCGGGGGTTTGTGGGGCGGAAATCCCGGGAACCCGGTGGTGGACCCCGGGAAAGTAAGGTGCTGCCCCAAGCTAAAAAAAGGAGTCCTTTTCGGCTGTGGTTGGTTTGGGGGGAATCCCGGGCGGCTGAGGGAAACCTGAGGCCAAGCTTTGCTGTGGCAGAGGAAAAAAACCTCGGGCCCTGGGGGGATTCGGTGGGGCCCCATGGAGAAGGAACTCCCGGTGGGGATCAAAGCAATTTTGGGGAAAACCCTCCCGGGGGCCCAGGAGGGGGAAGCAGTGCTTTTCCAACACGGGTTTAAAAAGTGGGGGGGGGAGGCCGCTGACCCGACTGGGGACATTATCGGGCGGTTGGGAAGGGGTACTTCGAGGGTCCCCCTCAATCCTGCCCCCCTCACGCATTCCCCGGTGGAAAAAGAGGCTGGGGGCTTTGGGGTTTTTGGGCTCTTTCTCACCCAGGTGAAGTCACCGAGGTGGTTTAAAAAGCTCCGCGGGGCAAGGCTTCGGGGGGGGATTGAGAAACCGCCCTGAGCACCTCAAAACTCTGGATGTTTTTTTTGGGGGTTTTTCATGGGTTTACACCCTCTTCAACATGGCATGGGGGGCGGGGGACAGTGCCTCTGGACTGGGAACCGGGGTGGTGGTCCCCCTTTTTAAGAAGGGTTTACCGGAGGGGGTGTTTTCCCAATACAGGGGGGTCACACTCCTCAGCCTCCCGGGTTTTAAAGGGCCTACGCCAGGGTATTGGAGAGGAGAGTCCGGCCGATAGTCGAACCTCGGTTTCCCAGGAGGACAGTGTGGTTTTCGTCCCGGCCGGGGAACCTGGCCCCAGCTCTATACCCTCTACAGGGTACTCGAGGGCTCATGGGAGTTTGCCCAACCGGTTTCACATGTGTTTTGTGGACCTGGAGAAGGCATTCGAACTGTGTCCCTCGTGATGCCTTGTGGGGGTGCTCCAGGAGTAATGGAATCGGGGCCCTTTATTAGGGGCCATTCGGTCCCTGTACGAGCGGAGCAGGAGTTTGGTCCGCATTACCGGCACTAAGTCGGACCTGTTGGACTCCGGCAGGGCTACCCTTTGTCACCGGTCCTGTTCATAATTTTTATGGACAGGATTTCTAGATGCAGCCAAGGGCCGGAGGGGGTCTGGTTTGGGGACCAGTGGATTTCGTCTCTTCTTTTTGCAGATGACATAGTCCTGCTGGCCCCCTCTAGCCAAGACCTACAGCATGCGCTGGGGCAAGTCAGAGGCCATGGTACTCAACCGGAAAAGGGTGGCTTGTCCTCTTCAGGTTGGAGGGGAGTTCCTGCCTCAAGTGGAGGAGTTCAAGTATCTCGGGGTCTTGTTCACGAGTGAGGGAAGAATGGAGCGGGAGATTGGCAGACGAATCGGTGCAGCTGCCGCAGTAATGGGGGCGCTTTGCCGGTCCGTTGTGGTGGAGAGCTGAGCCGAAAAGCGAAGCTCTCAATTTACCGGTCGTGATGGCCATGAACTTTGGGTCATGACTGACCGGATGCCTCCTGGACGCCTTCCTCGGGAGGTGTTCCAGGCACGTCCCACCGGGAGGAGGCCCAGGGGACGGCCCAGGATACGCTGGAGGGACTATGTCTCTCGGCTGGCCTGTGAACGCCTTGGGCTCCCCCTGGAGGAGCTGGAGGAGGTGTCTGGGGAGAGGGACGTCTGGGTGTCTCTGCTGAGTCTGCTGCCCCCGCGACCCGGTTCCGGATAAGCGGAAGACGACGAGTACGAGTACAAGTACATTAACAAACCTACCCACCTTTGTCTTCATTCTCTGGACCTTGTGCTGACATATGGCATTGAGTGTAAAGACATAATATTTTCTCATAACCCTGTCCTGTCTGACTATTTTTTAATAACCTTTGAGTTTAATTTAACTGAGTACGCCACACCTGAAAGAAAATGTCATTATAGTAGATCATTATCAGACGATGCTGTTACAACCTTTAAAGAATCTGTACCACTTTTGATTTCCTCATTATCACAGAAAAACAGAGTGGAGGGCAATAATTTAGTTTCTTCTCCTTCACAAATTGATTCTCTTGTTCAGAGTGTTACTTCATCATTGCGTGGTGCATTAGACAATGCAGCCCCCTTGAAAAAGAAGGTAATTATTCATAGGAGGCTAGCTCCTTGGTTTAATTCAGAGCTGCGTACTTTAAAGCACAATATTAGAAAAATTGGAGCGAAATGGGGGCCTTCTACACACCTAGAGGATTCCTACTTAATCTGGAAAAAAATAGCCTACTGTTGTATAAAAGACACTTCCCCAAGCTAGAACAGCTTATTTCTTATCATTAATAGAAGAGAACAAGAATAATCTTAGGTTTTTCTTTAGACAGTTGCTAAACTTACACAGAGTCATAGCTCGTTGAGGCATCCATTCCCTTAGCTCTCAGCAGTCATGACTTTATGGGATTCATCCAAAATAAAATTGATTCTATTAAAAAGAAAATATTTGACATACTCCCGAAGATGATTACTTCATCCTCAACAAGTGAGACAACCATTGGAAGTAACTGAGAACCTGATCTGTGTTTGGACTGTTTTGATCCTGTGGAGCTTCCTGAGTTTATCAGAAATATTAGCTTCATCTAAACCTTCAACTTGTTAGTTAGACCCAATTTCCCCAAACCCAAATTATTTAAGGAAGTGTTCCCCCTGATTATCAGCCCCATTTTAGATATGATTAATTTATCCTTAGTAAATGGATATGTACCACAAGCTTTTAATGTAGCTGTAATTAAACCTTTACTTAAGAAACCTTCGCTTGATCGAGATGGACTTAATAAATTACAGACCTATATCCAATCTTCCATTCTTATCTAAAATTCTTGAGAAAAAAAGTTGCTAATCAAATGTGTGAGCATTTACACAGCAATGACCTGTTTTTTAAGAGTTTCAGTCAGGTTTCAGAGCTCATCATAGCACTGAAACAGCTCTGCTGAAAGTCACTAATGATATTTTATTGCCTCAGATAATGGACTTGTGTCTGTTACTGGTTCTGTTAGATCTCAGTGCTGCATTGATACAGTCGATCATAATATTCTCCTAGAAAGGCTGGAATATGCTGTAGGGATCAGGGGAACAGCACTAGGCTGGTTTAAATCTTATCTTCTGACAGATTCCAGTTTGTTCATGTAAATGATAAATCATCTTTAAACTCCAGGGTTAAAATTGTGGAGTACCACAGGGTTCAGTACTTGGGCCAATTCTCTTTACTATATATATGCTTCCAATAGGTAAAATTATCAGGCAGCATAGGATAAATTTTCACTGTTACGCTGATGATACCAGCTTTACTTATCCATAAATCCTGATGAGCCCAAACCAGTTAGATAGACTACAAGCATGTCTTGAAGACATAAAAACTTGGATGACTTTAAATTTTCTGCTTCTAAATCAGACAAGACAGAAGTTGTCGTCTTTGGACCGGAGTCTTTAAAAAAAGAAACTGCTTAGTCAATCACTTAACCTGGATGGCATTAAATTGACCTCCGGTAATAAAGTAAAAACCTTGGTGTTATTTTTGACCAGGACATGTCATTTAAATCCCATATTAAACAGGTTTTCCAGGATTTCCTTCTTTCATCTCCGGAACATTGCCAAAATTAGAAATATCCTGTCCAGGATTGATGCTGAAAAACTAGTCCATGCATTTGTTACTTCAAGGCTGGACTATTGTAATTCTTTACTATCAGGATGTCCACAAATGCAGTTAAAAGCCTTCAGCTGATTCAAAATGCTGCAGCAAGAGTTCTGATGAAAATTAAAAAGAGAGATCATATTTCCCCTACTTTAGCTTCCCTTCATTGGCTCCCTGTTAAATCCAGAATAGAATTTAAAATTCTCCTCCTCACATATAAAGCCCTTAATGATCTAGCTCCATCATACATCAGAGATCTGATTGTTCCATATGTTCCTAACAGAGCACTTCGTTCTCAGACTGCAGGTTTACTGGTGGTTCCTAGAGTCTCTAGAAGTAGAATGGGAGGCAGATCCGTTAGTTATCAGGCTCCTCTCCTGTGGATCCAGCTCCCAGTCTTAGTCCGTGAGGCGGACACCCTGTCTACTTTTAAGGCTAGGCTTAAAACTTTCCTTTTTGATAAAGCTTATAGTTAGAGTGGCTTAGGTTATCCTGAGCTATCTTCCTTATTTTTTACCTCCGTCTTCCTCCCTCCCTGTTGGATGTAGTAAGGGGGAGTCAGGTTTGGCCTAAACCGTCTCAGTCATGGTTGAGGTGCAAACACACCCTCCATTTCTGCTACCTGTATGACCTTTTCCCTTTTCAATTCAATTCAGTTCAGTTTATTTATATATCGCCAATTGACAACACATGTCGTCTCAAGGCACTTCACAAAAGTCAGGTACATACATTCCAATTAATCTTAATCATTGAACAGTGCAGTCAGATTCTGTTATTTATTCAAATTGGATAAAAAGTTTTTCTATCTAAGGAAACCCAGCAGATTGCATCCAGTCAGTGACTTGCAGCATTCACTCCTCCTGGATGAGCATGTAGAGACAGTGGACAGTCACTGGCGTTGACTTTGCAGCAATCCCTCATACTGAGCATGCATGTTCCTGTTGCAGGCTGGTCAAAACCTGGAGGTCGCTGAGCAGCTAGCAAGCCGATGACTAGAGTCTCTTCATTTTAGCAGACTAAGACAGAAACTTCCAACGAAGCACTGAGCCAGGAGTACTTTCCGTGGAAAGGATAAAGAGAACACCACTGGCTGCAAGTGTGGCGCATATTTCAAAAACAGAGAGTAGAAATGAAACACGGTCACTACAGAGATGCATACCGAGGTGCAGTATTTGGCAGTGGTTTGATTATCTGGGTGATGCTAGGTGTCCTATCTAAAAACCTTCACAAAGAGTCACTTCACTGAGAAACATATGCCCTAAAGAAGAGAGGAGACGATCGGCTTCAGACTTTAGAAATTCCTGGCAAGGTTTAAAAACTATCATACAAATAATCCTCCTTTTATGGCAATAACTGTAGAGAGATTAATTAACACTGTTAAATGTTTTCCCTTCATATCTCAGCTCATCCTTCTCTGCATTACTAGATATTACGTTACTGAGAAAAACACTTGATTATGTCGGTACAATAAGAAGTATAAGATCTTTCTAAAATTAAAAAGATAGGTGTACCCTGTAAAGATCAGGGAAGGGAATGGTCTGCTGATGACAGAAGACCCTGAATGTCCAATCTTTGGAACTATTCAATCCAAAGCTGAGAAGCCTGGGTGTGAAATCTGGCTGGTTAGAACAGGATAATCAGGAGTAGAAATGTCCGGATAAATGTTCATCACAGCCTAAATTTGCTTGGAGGGTTTAAAACAGCTGACATTCTAGATGGACCTGATTTATGGAGCAAAGGTTAAAGGCTGAGGTGGTCGTTATCATTCTTGGCATAGTTCATGACTCATGCACTTGTGTTTGAGTCATGCTGCCAGCGTCCTCATTTAGAGTCAGGAGGTTCCGCTGAAACAGCAATTTGGTTTCAGTACAAACTGGTTTGTCCATATTTTCTGCAGGGGGTTTTCAGGAAGAAGTAGAAGTTTGACAAGGTACTGGTGAACCGCACTGTTCTGGTTTCAGTTTTTTACGGGGATCTCTACTCAGATCTGTTAAATCAGATACAAGAAACTGTGGTCTTTAAGTCTTTGTGGTCCAAATAGGTTGTTCCTCCAAGAGGTTCTCCATTTCTGCACAGAACGTCTGAGGCTCTGTCTGATCAACCGTTGGGTTCTCTGTCTCTTTTCCACGGTTTTTGCAGGGTCTGAAAAAAATCTCAAATATGCCCAGTTTTTCTATATTAGCTCATATGTTTGTATTCTGTGGTTCTGGTTATGAGATTTGGGTTATGACACTTTGACAAAACCACAGAACCTGAACATTCATCCTCAGAAGTGTGCTACTGGAACCGGCCTTTCTGTCGTTCCTTTAGGGAATTAAAATCTGAGTGTTCTTGTTCCTTTAGGCACCAAGAGCACATTTACAGAGGTTTGGCTTGAAAACTGGGATTTCATTGGTTGGTAACAACAGCCAGAACCAGTCACACTGGGTCATTGTGACACTCATGGAATATACCTCCAATAATGAACTTATGAGGTCTGAAATGTAACTTCCTGAAACTCACAGAAATCCGGTTTTCTGATGTTTGTCACTAATGAGAACTTTAATGTTCTTTAGACTCCATCCTGGTAACCTATCTTTGGGTTCTGAGTCCAAAATGATGCAAAATCTTTCTGTTGTCAGTCACCAGGCAACCTTTGACACAAGGATGACATTCAATACTTGAAAATAAAAAAGGCAGTTGTTTTGCAGCCATATTGTCTCCATGGAGACATCCCACACATTATCTGGAAAATGATCCTTTGTTGGGGTAACAGGAGGATTTGATCCAGTTTGAAGAAAAACTTTCTACAAATTTCTACCTTCCCAATTTAACTGAATCCAGCTAGAAGAACAGGTTTGCTAAAAAAGTCTGAAATTGTCTTATTTTACTGCAGAAAACAGGGACTCAAACTGTTTGTATGTGACTGGTTTCTAGGCTATAAATCATTTCCATTGTGCCACTTAAACAAATCCTTGGTGGGCTCATCAAGATCCAAATGACAGAAGCTCAAATCAGAGCCTGGGTTGAATAATCATACTTGTGCCATCAGGAGGGAGAGCAGGAGAGCTGGGTAGGCCGGGTAGGGACAGATTGCAGGTTGTTCTAGAGGTGATGAAAAATACTTGGTCTGTTTGTCAGGAACCTGAACATGTCTGATATCATGACCTCGAGCTCTTGCGATCTCTGTGTTTTTTCCACTGTAAATCACGTTTGCAATGTTAATGAACCTGTTCTGAAGCATTTAGGGAAGTTTGTGACAAGTCTGACCAGTTCACTGTGGAGAAGATGATAAACAATAACGATCCATGTTAACAAATATCTCCCTTTGTTAGTCCTACATTCTCAACATTACTAATCATAGCTTAATAGCTACTGGTGTTCAAACAGTTTTAAACTGTCATGTTGACATAGGGCCATTAACATAAGTAATGAGGCCATTAAAGTCACTTTTTCCCCTTCGCCAACTAGTACCTACTCAGAGCGGGTCGCTATGGTTCAACTTGCTTTTTCAGCTTTTCCATTAGTACCAGTTACATGGAACGTTACTATTGTTAGTACCTGCTTCATGTGGTTCCAACCTTTCTGAGTCGTAATAAAAACGCAACGTCAGAATCACTGATTGGTTAGGGGGCCGAGTCACTGGTCACAGCATATTCCAGTAACTAATATTTTTAGCTGTTAAGTTGTTTTACGCTCGGTTTATTGTGTCTTTGAGCACTATTACAGCAAGCTAGCATTAGGTAGCGTTAGCTTACCCTGACACCTCCTCTAGCTGGTACCGTTCCGTTTGATCCGGCATGTCTTCCCTTTCTCCTATACTGATCCACAGTGCTTCGGGTCTCGCTTCCCAGAACCTTCTCTGGTTCTGTTTTTTCACTCTGAGTCTGACAGCAGCTGTAAATGAAGCAGCAGTCTAGACTGTTGTGTTTTTTGTCTCTAAATCACATAACTTTGGACCATAATGGAAAATGAATCAAACCATCTTAAACTGACCCGATTCGACCTGACCCAAATGGATTATGTACTAATGGGAAAGGAGCACAGTGGGGCCATTAGGACATGTGAGTCAGTTGTGTTTGGGTCGCCGTTGTCTGACGATCCAGAAATGTCCCTAACAATGCCATGTGAGATGCTTCGGCCACATGTCACACGGTGTGAAATGCTGGAAAACCTTCCATGGCCCGATTAGAGTGACAATTCTGACCAGAATTACAGTATTAAGCCTATTGCTTCCGACCATGATCAGAACTGAAGAAGCCTTTAGATCAGAGGGGAAATGACTTCAGTAATCAAGAGAAGTCCAGTTGCGTTCTACGGAGCGTACATGTTTTATTGGTTT
Organism: Crenichthys baileyi; assembly: GCA_036173005.1. Taxonomy (NCBI): domain Eukaryota; kingdom Metazoa; phylum Chordata; class Actinopteri; order Cyprinodontiformes; family Goodeidae; genus Crenichthys; species Crenichthys baileyi. The sequence goes on from JAHHUM010000600.1 coordinate 311,650, forward strand.
TATGTTAAGTTTTATATTAAGTTATGTTATGTTATGTCATTCTCCAACACTCTGCAGCGCTCTGGTTAGCTTTACTTAAGCTTTACTTTATTTAAAGTGATGTGGAAATTAAAGCACTTCAACCTCCCTCCATGTTTTCTCCTTTCAGGACTTTCTGTGGACTGTCTCCATGTTGACAGTCAATAGGGAAGAATAAAGCAACAACAACCAAGCAATACGAGTTCCTTTAATCAGTCACAGTAGAAATCTGAGGGGCGTTTAAACTCAAAGTTCAGACCTTTAACCTTTAATGAACCACAAAGATTAAAATGAATACAACAGGAACTGTAGAAGCTGTTTCATCCAGGTCTCTTGTTTGTTTGGTTTATATACAACACATAAAAAACCCAATTCATCAACTGTGTCCAGGACTACATCCAGCCTAGATCCGATCTGTTCTGAATTTGTCTGATTCAGTCTGATGGTTTCTAAATCATTAACATTTTATTTCATCTCTATATAATCAAACTTGTTTCGTATTAAGTGTCATTAAAAAGAAATCAGTCAGACCTGGACTGAAACCCAGTTAAAGCAACCTGAATGTGTCCAATTGAATCAGATGTATTCTTACTGATTCATGTTTGATTCACTCTAAATTAAATACCAGTTAGTTCAATTAGAATCAAATGAGTAAAAGTAAAAACAACTGAATTTCTCCATTCTTGAGTCAGACGATCCAAATAATAAAACCCATTTAAACTATGGCACATAAATGAAGTGTAGTCAACAGCTAGACTCTGTTGGTGTGACTTGTTTGACCCGACCGAACCTGTTAGTTAACATTCTGCCTTCTTACACATTCCCCTTAGGGACAGATAATCACCTGCTGTTTCACAACTCTGCAATACAAGCAACACAATGATTACAGAGATTCCCTGATTTATTGTTCGTGATGTTACAAATTCCCCCTCGCCCAGAGGGAATAACCCGGTCGGGTCAGAACTTTCACCGAGCTGTTTGTTCTTTCTCCCACAGGAAGCGACGCACAGATTGATGGTGAGTTTTTATCAAATTTTTTTAAAAACCATCTTATGTCAACACAACTAAATCACCCATTGTTATTTAAACGTGTACATTTAATATGAGAAACTGAAACATGAATCCAGATTCACTTAAACGTCACTGAAGTTTGCTGCAGTTTCCCTCTGAGTTTTTATTCAACCTTCTAATGCAAACCACATAGCATCACAAAGATGAGTGGGATAAAAGGGTTGTAAATGTCAAAGAGTTAGGCGATTGGAGGAAAAACAGGATCTGAAAAACATGCAACGAGGGTGAGTGGAATAAGAAGTGATTACAAAGACAGGAGAGGAGAATAAGCATGATAAAAAGTGCTAAATATCCTCCAGGGATGAAAAGGTGTTCTAAACAGGGATGAAGATGAGTTGGCAGATTAAACGGATGAAAAGACTCCCTGATCAGGATGAATAGGGACGCTAAGAACAGACGTGGAAATGAGTGGGCTAAAAGGGGTTGTAAGGAGGGATGAAGAGGATGAGCTATGAGGTATTTCTCCTGTTCAGCAAGTTTAATGAAGCACCTGAAAGGTGGGGAGCTCCAGTTTAAGGCCAACAAGTGCAGTTTTTATGTGTTATTGCTAAACCTGGTGAATATTTTCCTGCAGTCTGTGGCACGGCTCCTCTCAACACCAAGAGCGGAACCAGGATCGTTGGAGGTCAGGATGCAACTGAAGGGGCGTGGCCATGGCAGGCCAGTCTGCACATCGGGTCTGGGCGGTGTGGAGGATCCCTGATCAACAATCTGTGGGTTCTGTCTGCTGCTCACTGTTTTAGCAGGTGGGTTCTGATCATGTGCCATGATTTAACTTCCTGTTCAGCACCATGGACAGTCACTGTGATCCATAAACATATCGTCTGTTTTTCTCAGCACGAGCACATTAGGTTTGACTATTTACCTGGGTCGACACACCCAGCAAAGTGTGAATTCTCATGAGAGTACCTTTAGAGCATCCCAGATCATTATACATCCAGACTATAACTCCAAAACAAACGATAACGACATAGCCCTGGTGAAGCTGGAATCTACTGTGGAGTTCACCAACTACATCCGGCCGATCTGTCTGGCTGCAGCTGGCAGCGTCTTTACAGCCGGACTGGACTGCTGGGTCACCGGCTGGGGAACCATTTCCTCTGAGGGTAAGGATTAATGACCCAATCAATAGTTTCTATTGTTATTAATTATTAACAGCCACACCCTGCTCTGCTAGGTTTTAGGGTATGTAGTTTCAATCAGATCTGAGCAGGAGTGAAGCTACCAGCTTCTTTGGTCAGAAACCACCGAAGGATAAATTTGAAGCATTTAAAAACCTCAGACTGAAAACCTCTGAAACAGTTCAATGGTCATGTGGAAAATCGACCTTTTAATCTACAAAGTAACTGGTTGAGTTACTACTTACCTGTGAGTCCTCACAGGTAAGATCCTCATTGCCTGTAGCATTTTGTTTTCCACCTGAAAGTCCTCTGGGGTTCACCCTGTTCTCTGTTTCTTAATGTGTTCATTGTCTTTAAACTAGACATCATGTTCTCTCATCTGGAACACAGATCCATTAATCTGTGACTCCGCTTGAGGTTTCATTGTATTCATTAATTGATGCAATTTAATTAAAATGTAGATGATTCATTGATAGGTCTGTTCTCTCTCCCTGTCCAGTCAGCCTCCCTGCCCCTCAGACGCTACAGGAAGTAGATGTTCCTATAGTGTCCAACAGTCAGTGCAGTTCAACTTACAACTCATTAACTAACAACATGATGTGTGCTGGTCTGACTGCTGGAGGGAAGGACTCCTGTCAGGTGAGCTCTTCTGTCCTCAGCATAGAGTGATTTAAAATGGTGGGATGAGTGGGATGATGGTGGGAGGATGAGCAAAGCAATTCTGAAATAAGTAATAAAAAAAATCTGGACATGTCAGTTTTCAGCCAGCTGTGGATCTGTCTCCGGGCTTCATTAACAATATTTTCTAAACAAACATATAAGTCTTTAAGTGCCAGTCTGGTTTTAAAACTTTTCATAGCAGAGTCAGCGCTGTTAAAGCTTTTAAATGAACCTTTAGTAATGACTGATGCTGGTGTTTGTACGCTTGTACATTGCTTCTCTTTTGTGGTGTACCACAGGGCTCTATTCTTGGCCCTATTCTGTTTGCACCTTTTTTCTCCTGCTAGGAATAATCCTTAAGAAACTTAGGGCCTGATCTTCAAAAGATTTGCGAGCACAAAAACGCACGCAAACCTGTTTGGGTCAGCAAAGCTGATCTACAAACGAGGTGGTGATCGGATTGAGTGTGCATAATCAGTGGAACTGCCGGCGCAAACTTTTTAGCGTGTCTGCCCTCATGAATAAGCAAAACATATGAAAATGACCCAAATGACCAAATACATGGGAGGAGGATATGCAAATGTCATCCCTTACCACCCATAATGCGATTTTCAAAGCCTGAAACAGTTTGCTGCTTTCTCACGTTACTCTTCAATTTTGTATTATTTGCTGTTATTTCAGCTTTTAACTTTGTTCTCTCTCTTTTCTCTTCCTAGAAGCTACACCTGGCCTGACTCTGTGTCTACCTGTAACACCTTTCTGGAGAGGGGAATCCTCCAAGCTTCTGCTGGCAACAACTTAATGCTCACCCTCTACCGATGATCCACATGGCCCTGTCTTTCAGTGTTTAACCCTTTCTCTCTCCTAGACATAGCTACTGACTGAGCTTTTACTGTAACTAAATCTGTGTGCTCTCTTCAGACTCTAAACTTGAAAACTGGCTCAGAGTTTATCTGTTCCTTCTTTCTAGGTGAAACGACTAAAGGAGCTACATCCATTAACATTTACTTTTCCTTCCCATAGAAAGTACTCCTGGATCAGTGCTTCTTTGTTCTCTTTGTGTCTCTGCTCTGTTCTCTCTAACCCCCAGTCGGTCGTGGCAGATGGCCGCTCACACTGAGCCTGGTTCTGGTTCTGCTGGAGGTTTCTTCCTGTTAAAAGGGAGTTTTTCCTCTCCACTGTCGCTACATGCATGCTCAGTATGAGGGATTGCTGCAAAGTCAACGCCAGTGACTGTCCACTGTCTCTACATGCTCATCCAGGAGGAGTGAATGCTGCAAGTCACTGACTGGATGCAATCTGCTGGGTTTCCTTAGATAGAAAAACTTTTTATCCAATTTGAATAAATAACAGAATCTGACTGCACTGTTCAATGATTAAGATTAATTGGAATGTATGTACCTGACTTTGTGAAGTGCCTTGAGACGACATGTGTTGTGAATTGGCGCTATATAAATAAACTGAACTGAATTGAACACGCTGGAGTTGGGAGTGACGTCGTTCCTAGATCCAGTTCTGACTTCTGAGGCATTCAGACGTCAGGCTCACCTTCACAGCCGGATGGGCTGCTTTCAGTGTTTTCTAGAAGCATCTCAGCAGGTTTTCTCCTCCTCAGTCTGAGCTCCTAACCAAACTGTAGCTGATATCCTCTAGTGGAAAACATTAATAGTGAAAATGAGATGTTGTCCATCACCTCAGATTCACCCGTCTGTTCTGGTGGGTCAGAATCTCTGATGGTACTGCCTGAACCTACATCTCAGGGCTGGACGGGACTCACCTGGGTTACTCTGCCCTAAAATTTCCCGTTTATGTAAAAAGCCAAACAGAAACTTATCGCCTGCAAGTGAAACTTAAATAAGCTTTGAAATTTAAATTCTTAGTTTTAGAGAGTTAATTTACCAGCTTTCCCTCTTTTCTTTTCAACATCTTTCATTAAAGTCTTAGCAGCTGTCAGATGAATATAATTCAAATTAAATCTTCCTGAAGCTCTGATTTTAGAAGCTAAAAGGTGAGCTGGTTGTCAAATGTATCACCTAGTAACCAACAGGGGGATTAAACCTTCTTAAAATCTGGTTATTCCTTTAGTTTTGAACCAGTCATAAACTCCACTGTAGGACCACAGACTAGAAGAACTAAAAGCACCTTAATGGAGAAGTTAAGTTCAGAGGCAGATAAAGACCAAAGAGATCAGAAAAATCAGCTATTTGGATTCTGCTTTGTGAGAATATTGGAGGTTATGTTTTAGAAAGACAGAGTGATTAGCACAAAAAGTGCTGATCCATGAATAACGTCAAAAAGAAGCAGAAACATTTGATTGACATTGTTGTTGATTAAGAAAACTGCTCCATGTTGTGGATTTAGTAGAATTCAGTCGATCTAAATCAGTTTTCTTATCAGCTGCTGTTTCCACGTTTACTGTCATTAAAAGATAAAAAGATTGTGATAAACTCAGAATGACGTCATTATAAATAGGTTGAACAAGACGCAGAACATTACATCACTGCTTTAATCCTGATTTTAATGTTTTATCTTGAGTTTAAAAAAAGTCAGAAGCAGGTTCTCAGCTTTTTGATTTAAAAACCAACATCCAGGTATAAAGGAAGACTCACCTGTAGCTGCAAAGGTCAGCAGCAGCAGGACTCCAAATGGAAACAGTTTGACCATCATCTTGTGACTGAAGCCTGATGGAGGTTCTGCTGACTGAATGAAGATGTGTTGGTCTGGTCTAACCTGTCCTTCAGCTGTCTGCTCTTACTCATGAAGCAACGCCTCACACACCTCACACACACCCTCCCTGCAGACAAAAAAACGCCTACAGACATGGAAATATTTCTACACTGACAGAACATAAGCTGCTAACTAATAGAATGATGCTTAATTGGAGTCTTTTCAGCAGAACATGAACTTCAGCTTTTTAAGCTGCATCATGGAAAGATAAAGTCTGGTCTTCGCCAGGTGAAGTAATGTCAAAGGTTAGCAGGTCTGAAAGATGCTGCTGTGAAACTAAAACAAATGAGCTGAGGAGAGAAACATGAACCAGCAGACTAAACTCAGTCTGCACTGATAACAGAAAAAGAAATATTAAACCTAGTTTCAGGAGAAAATAAATGCTAAACTGAAAGAACGTTTTACTGTAGATTCATTTGGTGTAATGTGTCACCAGGCTGCAAACTGTGAAGGTCATTTTAGGGCAAAACTATTTGTGCATTATAACTGTGCATTTGAAGTCACAAGGAGAGATGCTACAGGAGTTTTGTAATTGTAGAATTTTTTTTCAGTTTTGCTTCAATTGTTCCGAAACAAAAGGTGAGAAATAAATCCTCACACCTGTATTAAAATCTTCCCACCAACAGACTTTTTTCCTATATTTTCCTTTAACACAAACACAAATCTGTGAATACAGCTGCACGAATCTGCTGCTGTGAGTCAAAATTGCTGCTTTACAAGTTACACCTTCTTTTTGGCGAACTTTTACTTTTGCCCTAATCGTACTGCTGATGGTGGAGCAAAACAATCTGGGACTTGTGGGTAATTTGTATGCCCGTACACCAGAGGGCACTGCCTGGTCCAGACTCAGTAGGTATGCGCCAGCCGGAAATACAAACAATTACAAAACTCCTATAGCATCTCTCCTTGTGACTTCAAATGCACAGTTACAATGCACAAATAGTTTGCCCTAAAATGACCTTCATACTTTGCAGCCTGGTGACACATTACACCAAATGAATCTACAGTAAAACGTTCTTTCAGTTTAGCATTTATTTTCTCCTGAAACTAGGTTTAATATTTCTTTTTCTGTTATCAGTGCAGACTGAGTTTAGTCTGCTGGTTCATGTTTCTCTCCTCAGCTCATTTGTTTTAGTTTCACAGCAGCATCTTTCAGACCTGCTAACCTTTGACATTACTTCACCTGGCGAAGACCAGACTTTATCTTTCCATGATGCAGCTTAAAAAGCTGAAGTTCATGTTCTGCTGAAAAGACTCCAATTAAGCATCATTCTATTAGTTAGCAGCTTATGTTCTGTCAGTGTAGAAATATTTCCATGTCTGTAGGCGTTTTTTTGTCTGCAGGGAGGGTGTGTGTGAGGTGTGTGAGGCGTTGCTTCATGAGTAAGAGCAGACAGCTGAAGGACAGGTTAGACCAGACCAACACATCTTCATTCAGTCAGCAGAACCTCCATCAGGCTTCAGTCACAAGATGATGGTCAAACTGTTTCCATTTGGAGTCCTGCTGCTGCTGACCTTTGCAGCTACAGGTGAGTCTTCCTTTATACCTGGATGTTGGTTTTTAAATCAAAAAGCTGAGAACCTGCTTCTGACTTTTTTTAAACTCAAGATAAAACATTAAAATCAGGATTAAAGCAGTGATGTAATGTTCTGCGTCTTGTTCAACCTATTTATAATGACGTCATTCTGAGTTTATCACAATCTTTTTATCTTTTAATGACAGTAAACGTGGAAACAGCAGCTGATAAGAAAACTGATTTAGATCGACTGAATTCTACTAAATCCACAACATGGAGCAGTTTTCTTAATCAACAACAATGTCAATCAAATGTTTCTGCTTCTTTTTGACGTTATTCATGGATCAGCACTTTTTGTGCTAATCACTCTGTCTTTCTAAAACATAACCTCCAATATTCTCACAAAGCAGAATCCAAATAGCTGATTTTTCTGATCTCTTTGGTCTTTATCTGCCTCTGAACTTAACTTCTCCATTAAGGTGCTTTTAGTTCTTCTAGTCTGTGGTCCTACAGTGGAGTTTATGACTGGTTCAAAACTAAAGGAATAACCAGATTTTAAGAAGGTTTAATCCCCCTGTTGGTTACTAGGTGATACATTTGACAACCAGCTCACCTTTTAGCTTCTAAAATCAGAGCTTCAGGAAGATTTAATTTGAATTATATTCATCTGACAGCTGCTAAGACTTTAATGAAAGATGTTGAAAAGAAAAGAGGGAAAGCTGGTAAATTAACTCTCTAAAACTAAGAATTTAAATTTCAAAGCTTATTTAAGTTTCACTTGCAGGCGATAAGTTTCTGTTTGGCTTTTTACATAAACGGGAAATTTTAGGGCAGAGTAACCCAGGTGAGTCCCGTCCAGCCCTGAGATGTAGGTTCAGGCAGTACCATCAGAGATTCTGACCCACCAGAACAGACGGGTGAATCTGAGGTGATGGACAACATCTCATTTTCACTATTAATGTTTTCCACTAGAGGATATCAGCTACAGTTTGGTTAGGAGCTCAGACTGAGGAGGAGAAAACCTGCTGAGATGCTTCTAGAAAACACTGAAAGCAGCCCATCCGGCTGTGAAGGTGAGCCTGACGTCTGAATGCCTCAGAAGTCAGAACTGGATCTAGGAACGACGTCACTCCCAACTCCAGCGTGTTCAATTCAGTTCAGTTTATTTATATAGCGCCAATTCACAACACATGTCGTCTCAAGGCACTTCACAAAGTCAGGTACATACATTCCAATTAATCTTAATCATTGAACAGTGCAGCCAGATTCTGTTATTTATTCAAATTGGATAAAAAGTTTGTCTATCTAAGGAAACCCAGCAGATTGCATCCAGTCAGTGACTTGCAGCATTCACTCCTCCTGGATGAGCATGTAGAGACAGTGGACAGTCACTGGCGTTGACTTTGCAGCAATCCCTCATACTGAGCATGCATGTAGCGACAGTGGAGAGGAAAAACTCCCTTTTAACAGGAAGAAACCTCCAGCAGAACCAGAACCAGGCTCAGTGTGAGCGGCCATCTGCCACGACCGACTGGGGGTTAGAGAGAACAGAGCAGAGACACAAAGAGAACAAAGAAGCACTGATCCAGGAGTACTTTCTATGGGAAGGAAAAGTAAATGTTAATGGATGTAGCTCCTTTAGTCGTTTCACCTAGAAAGAAGGAACAGATAAACTCTGAGCCAGTTTTCAAGTTTAGAGTCTGAAGAGAGCACACAGATTTAGTTACAGTAAAAGCTCAGTCAGTAGCTATGTCTAGGAGAGAGAAAGGGTTAAACACTGAAAGACAGGGCCATGTGGATCATCGGTAGAGGGTGAGCATTAAGTTGTTGCCAGCAGAAGCTTGGAGGATTCCCCTCTCCAGAAAGGTGTTACAGGTAGACACAGAGTCAGGCCAGGTGTAGCTTCTAGGAAGAGAAAAGAGAGAGAACAAAGTTAAAAGCTGAAATAACAGCAAATAATACAAAATTGAAGAGTAACGTGAGAAAGCAGCAAACTGTTTCAGGCTTTGAAAATCGCATTATGGGTGGTAAGGGATGACATTTGCATATCCTCCTCCCATGTATTTGGTCATTTGGGTCATTTTCATATGTTTTGCTTATTCATGAGGGCAGACACGCTAAAAAGTTTGCGCCGGCAGTTCCACTGATTATGCACACTCAATCCGATCACCACCTCGTTTGTAGATCAGCTTTGCTGACCCAAACAGGTTTGCGTGCGTTTTTGTGCTCGCAAATCTTTTGAAGATCAGGCCCTAAGTTTCTTAAGGATTATTCCTAGCAGGAGAAAAAAGGTGCAAACAGAATAGGGCCAAGAATAGAGCCCTGTGGTACACCACAAAAGAGAAGCAATGTACAAGCGTACAAACACCAGCATCAGTCATTACTAAAGGTTCATTTAAAAGCTTTAACAGCGCTGACTCTGCTATGAAAAGTTTTAAAACCAGACTGGCACTTAAAGACTTATATGTTTGTTTAGAAAATATTGTTAATGAAGCCCGGAGACAGATCCACAGCTGGCTGAAAACTGACATGTCCAGATTTTTTTTATTACTTATTTCAGAATTGCTTTGCTCATCCTCCCACCATCATCCCACTCATCCCACCATTTTAAATCACTCTATGCTGAGGACAGAAGAGCTCACCTGACAGGAGTCCTTCCCTCCAGCAGTCAGACCAGCACACATCATGTTGTTAGTTAATGAGTTGTAAGTTGAACTGCACTGACTGTTGGACACTATAGGAACATCTACTTCCTGTAGCGTCTGAGGGGCAGGGAGGCTGACTGGACAGGGAGAGAGAACAGACCTATCAATGAATCATCTACATTTTAATTAAATTGCATCAATTAATGAATACAATGAAACCTCAAGCGGAGTCACAGATTAATGGATCTGTGTTCCAGATGAGAGAACATGATGTCTAGTTTAAAGACAATGAACACATTAAGAAACAGAGAACAGGGTGAACCCCAGAGGACTTTCAGGTGGAAAACAAAATGCTACAGGCAATGAGGATCTTACCTGTGAGGACTCACAGGTAAGTAGTAACTCAACCAGTTACTTTGTAGATTAAAAGGTCGATTTTCCACATGACCATTGAACTGTTTCAGAGGTTTTCAGTCTGAGGTTTTTAAATGCTTCAAATTTATCCTTCGGTGGTTTCTGACCAAAGAAGCTGGTAGCTTCACTCCTGCTCAGATCTGATTGAAACTACATACCCTAAAACCTAGCAGAGCAGGGTGTGGCTGTTAATAATTAATAACAATAGAAACTATTGATTGGGTCATTAATCCTTACCCTCAGAGGAAATGGTTCCCCAGCCGGTGACCCAGCAGTCCAGTCCGGCTGTAAAGACGCTGCCAGCTGCAGCCAGACAGATCGGCCGGATGTAGTTGGTGAACTCCACAGTAGATTCCAGCTTCACCAGGGCTATGTCGTTATCGTTTGTTTTGGAGTTATAGTCTGGATGTATAATGATCTGGGATGCTCTAAAGGTACTCTCATGAGAATTCACACTTTGCTGGGTGTGTCGACCCAGGTAAATAGTCAAACCTAATGTGCTCGTGCTGAGAAAAACAGACGATATGTTTATGGATCACAGTGACTGTCCATGGTGCTGAACAGGAAGTTAAATCATGGCACATGATCAGAACCCACCTGCTAAAACAGTGAGCAGCAGACAGAACCCACAGATTGTTGATCAGGGATCCTCCACACCGCCCAGACCCGATGTGCAGACTGGCCTGCCATGGCCACGCCCCTTCAGTTGCATCCTGACCTCCAACGATCCTGGTTCCGCTCTTGGTGTTGAGAGGAGCCGTGCCACAGACTGCAGGAAAATATTCACCAGGTTTAGCAATAACACATAAAAACTGCACTTGTTGGCCTTAAACTGGAGCTCCCCACCTTTCAGGTGCTTCATTAAACTTGCTGAACAGGAGAAATACCTCATAGCTCATCCTCTTCATCCCTCCTTACAACCCCTTTTAGCCCACTCATTTCCACGTCTGTTCTTAGCGTCCCTATTCATCCTGATCAGGGAGTCTTTTCATCCGTTTAATCTGCCAACTCATCTTCATCCCTGTTTAGAACACCTTTTCATCCCTGGAGGATATTTAGCACTTTTTATCATGCTTATTCTCCTCTCCTGTCTTTGTAATCACTTCTTATTCCACTCACCCTCGTTGCATGTTTTTCAGATCCTGTTTTTCCTCCAATCGCCTAACTCTTTGACATTTACAACCCTTTTATCCCACTCATCTTTGTGATGCTATGTGGTTTGCATTAGAAGGTTGAATAAAAACTCAGAGGGAAACTGCAGCAAACTTCAGTGACGTTTAAGTGAATCTGGATTCATGTTTCAGTTTCTCATATTAAATGTACACGTTTAAATAACAATGGGTGATTTAGTTGTGTTGACATAAGATGGTTTTTAAAAAAATTTGATAAAAACTCACCATCAATCTGTGCGTCGCTTCCTGTGGGAGAAAGAACAAACAGCTCGGTGAAAGTTCTGACCCGACCGGGTTATTCCCTCTGGGCGAGGGGGAATTTGTAACATCACGAACAATAAATCAGGGAATCTCTGTAATCATTGTGTTGCTTGTATTGCAGAGTTGTGAAACAGCAGGTGATTATCTGTCCCTAAGGGGAATGTGTAAGAAGGCAGAATGTTAACTAACAGGTTCGGTCGGGTCAAACAAGTCACACCAACAGAGTCTAGCTGTTGACTACACTTCATTTATGTGCCATAGTTTAAATGGGTTTTATTATTTGGATCGTCTGACTCAAGAATGGAGAAATTCAGTTGTTTTTACTTTTACTCATTTGATTCTAATTGAACTAACTGGTATTTAATTTAGAGTGAATCAAACATGAATCAGTAAGAATACATCTGATTCAATTGGACACATTCAGGTTGCTTTAACTGGGTTTCAGTCCAGGTCTGACTGATTTCTTTTTAATGACACTTAATACGAAACAAGTTTGATTATATAGAGATGAAATAAAATGTTAATGATTTAGAAACCATCAGACTGAATCAGACAAATTCAGAACAGATCGGATCTAGGCTGGATGTAGTCCTGGACACAGTTGATGAATTGGGTTTTTTATGTGTTGTATATAAACCAAACAAACAAGAGACCTGGATGAAACAGCTTCTACAGTTCCTGTTGTATTCATTTTAATCTTTGTGGTTCATTAAAGGTTAAAGGTCTGAACTTTGAGTTTAAACGCCCCTCAGATTTCTACTGTGACTGATTAAAGGAACTCGTATTGCTTGGTTGTTGTTGCTTTATTCTTCCCTATTGACTGTCAACATGGAGACAGTCCACAGAAAGTCCTGAAAGGAGAAAACATGGAGGGAGGTTGAAGTGCTTTAATTTCCACATCACTTTAAATAAAGTAAAGCTTAAGTAAAGCTAACCAGAGCGCTGCAGAGTGTTGGAGAATGACATAACATAACATAACTTAATATAAAACTTAACATAAAACCAATAAAACATGTACGCTCCGTAGAACGCAACTGGACTTCTCTTGATTACTGAAGTCATTTCCCCTCTGATCTAAAGGCTTCTTCAGTTCTGATCATGGTCGGAAGCAATAGGCTTAATACTGTAATTCTGGTCAGAATTGTCACTCTAATCGGGCCATGGAAGGTTTTCCAGCATTTCACACCGTGTGACATGTGGCCGAAGCATCTCACATGGCATTGTTAGGGACATTTCTGGATCGTCAGACAACGGCGACCCAAACACAACTGACTCACATGTCCTAATGGCCCCACTGTGCTCCTTTCCCATTAGTACATAATCCATTTGGGTCAGGTCGAATCGGGTCAGTTTAAGATGGTTTGATTCATTTTCCATTATGGTCCAAAGTTATGTGATTTAGAGACAAAAAACACAACAGTCTAGACTGCTGCTTCATTTACAGCTGCTGTCAGACTCAGAGTGAAAAAACAGAACCAGAGAAGGTTCTGGGAAGCGAGACCCGAAGCACTGTGGATCAGTATAGGAGAAAGGGAAGACATGCCGGATCAAACGGAACGGTACCAGCTAGAGGAGGTGTCAGGGTAAGCTAACGCTACCTAATGCTAGCTTGCTGTAATAGTGCTCAAAGACACAATAAACCGAGCGTAAAACAACTTAACAGCTAAAAATATTAGTTACTGGAATATGCTGTGACCAGTGACTCGGCCCCCTAACCAATCAGTGATTCTGACGTTGCGTTTTTATTACGACTCAGAAAGGTTGGAACCACATGAAGCAGGTACTAACAATAGTAACGTTCCATGTAACTGGTACTAATGGAAAAGCTGAAAAAGCAAGTTGAACCATAGCGACCCGCTCTGAGTAGGTACTAGTTGGCGAAGGGGAAAAAGTGACTTTAATGGCCTCATTACTTATGTTAATGGCCCTATGTCAACATGACAGTTTAAAACTGTTTGAACACCAGTAGCTATTAAGCTATGATTAGTAATGTTGAGAATGTAGGACTAACAAAGGGAGATATTTGTTAACATGGATCGTTATTGTTTATCATCTTCTCCACAGTGAACTGGTCAGACTTGTCACAAACTTCCCTAAATGCTTCAGAACAGGTTCATTAACATTGCAAACGTGATTTACAGTGGAAAAAACACAGAGATCGCAAGAGCTCGAGGTCATGATATCAGACATGTTCAGGTTCCTGACAAACAGACCAAGTATTTTTCATCACCTCTAGAACAACCTGCAATCTGTCCCTACCCGGCCTACCCAGCTCTCCTGCTCTCCCTCCTGATGGCACAAGTATGATTATTCAACCCAGGCTCTGATTTGAGCTTCTGTCATTTGGATCTTGATGAGCCCACCAAGGATTTGTTTAAGTGGCACAATGGAAATGATTTATAGCCTAGAAACCAGTCACATACAAACAGTTTGAGTCCCTGTTTTCTGCAGTAAAATAAGACAATTTCAGACTTTTTTAGCAAACCTGTTCTTCTAGCTGGATTCAGTTAAATTGGGAAGGTAGAAATTTGTAGAAAGTTTTTCTTCAAACTGGATCAAATCCTCCTGTTACCCCAACAAAGGATCATTTTCCAGATAATGTGTGGGATGTCTCCATGGAGACAATATGGCTGCAAAACAACTGCCTTTTTTATTTTCAAGTATTGAATGTCATCCTTGTGTCAAAGGTTGCCTGGTGACTGACAACAGAAAGATTTTGCATCATTTTGGACTCAGAACCCAAAGATAGGTTACCAGGATGGAGTCTAAAGAACATTAAAGTTCTCATTAGTGACAAACATCAGAAAACCGGATTTCTGTGAGTTTCAGGAAGTTACATTTCAGACCTCATAAGTTCATTATTGGAGGTATATTCCATGAGTGTCACAATGACCCAGTGTGACTGGTTCTGGCTGTTGTTACCAACCAATGAAATCCCAGTTTTCAAGCCAAACCTCTGTAAATGTGCTCTTGGTGCCTAAAGGAACAAGAACACTCAGATTTTAATTCCCTAAAGGAACGACAGAAAGGCCGGTTCCAGTAGCACACTTCTGAGGATGAATGTTCAGGTTCTGTGGTTTTGTCAAAGTGTCATAACCCAAATCTCATAACCAGAACCACAGAATACAAACATATGAGCTAATATAGAAAAACTGGGCATATTTGAGATTTTTTCAGACCCTGCAAAAACCGTGGAAAAGAGACAGAGAACCCAACGGTTGATCAGACAGAGCCTCAGACGTTCTGTGCAGAAATGGAGAACCTCTTGGAGGAACAACCTATTTGGACCACAAAGACTTAAAGACCACAGTTTCTTGTATCTGATTTAACAGATCTGAGTAGAGATCCCCGTAAAAAACTGAAACCAGAACAGTGCGGTTCACCAGTACCTTGTCAAACTTCTACTTCTTCCTGAAAACCCCCTGCAGAAAATATGGACAAACCAGTTTGTACTGAAACCAAATTGCTGTTTCAGCGGAACCTCCTGACTCTAAATGAGGACGCTGGCAGCATGACTCAAACACAAGTGCATGAGTCATGAACTATGCCAAGAATGATAACGACCACCTCAGCCTTTAACCT
This sequence comes from Crenichthys baileyi, assembly GCA_036173005.1. Classification (NCBI taxonomy): domain Eukaryota; kingdom Metazoa; phylum Chordata; class Actinopteri; order Cyprinodontiformes; family Goodeidae; genus Crenichthys; species Crenichthys baileyi. Next base: position 326,838 of record JAHHUM010000600.1, read on the forward strand.
TTGCTCCATAAATCAGGTCCATCTAGAATGTCAGCTGTTTTAAACCCTCCAAGCAAATTTAGGCTGTGATGAACATTTATCCGGACATTTCTACTCCTGATTATCCTGTTCTAACCAGCCAGATTTCACACCCAGGCTTCTCAGCTTTGGATTGAATAGTTCCAAAGATTGGACATTCAGGGTCTTCTGTCATCAGCAGACCATTCCCTTCCCTGATCTTTACAGGGTACACCTATCTTTTTAATTTTAGAAAGATCTTATACTTCTTATTGTACCGACATAATCAAGTGTTTTTCTCAGTAACGTAATATCTAGTAATGCAGAGAAGGATGAGCTGAGATATGAAGGGAAAACATTTAACAGTGTTAATTAATCTCTCTACAGTTATTGCCATAAAAGGAGGATTATTTGTATGATAGTTTTTAAACCTTGCCAGGAATTTCTAAAGTCTGAAGCCGATCGTCTCCTCTCTTCTTTAGGGCATATGTTTCTCAGTGAAGTGACTCTTTGTGAAGGTTTTTAGATAGGACACCTAGCATCACCCAGATAATCAAACCACTGCCAAATACTGCACCTCGGTATGCATCTCTGTAGTGACCGTGTTTCATTTCTACTCTCTGTTTTTGAAATATGCGCCACACTTGCAGCCAGTGGTGTTCTCTTTATCCTTTCCACGGAAAGTACTCCTGGCTCAGTGCTTCGTTGGAAGTTTCTGTCTTAGTCTGCTAAAATGAAGAGACTCTAGTCATCGGCTTGCTAGCTGCTCAGCGACCTCCAGGTTTTGACCAGCCTGCAACAGGAACATGCATGCTCAGTATGAGGGATTGCTGCAAAGTCAACGCCAGTGACTGTCCACTGTCTCTACATGCTCATCCAGGAGGAGTGAATGCTGCAAGTCACTGACTGGATGCAATCTGCTGGGTTTCCTTAGATAGAAAAACTTTTTATCCAATTTGAATAAATAACAGAATCTGACTGCACTGTTCAATGATTAAGATTAATTGGAATGTATGTACCTGACTTTGTGAAGTGCCTTGAGACGACATGTGTTGTGAATTGGCGCTATATAAATAAACTGAACTGAATTGAACACGCTGGAGTTGGGAGTGACGTCGTTCCTAGATCCAGTTCTGACTTCTGAGGCATTCAGACGTCAGGCTCACCTTCACAGCCGGATGGGCTGCTTTCAGTGTTTTCTAGAAGCATCTCAGCAGGTTTTCTCCTCCTCAGTCTGAGCTCCTAACCAAACTGTAGCTGATATCCTCTAGTGGAAAACATTAATAGTGAAAATGAGATGTTGTCCATCACCTCAGATTCACCCGTCTGTTCTGGTGGGTCAGAATCTCTGATGGTACTGCCTGAACCTACATCTCAGGGCTGGACGGGACTCACCTGGGTTACTCTGCCCTAAAATTTCCCGTTTATGTAAAAAGCCAAACAGAAACTTATCGCCTGCAAGTGAAACTTAAATAAGCTTTGAAATTTAAATTCTTAGTTTTAGAGAGTTAATTTACCAGCTTTCCCTCTTTTCTTTTCAACATCTTTCATTAAAGTCTTAGCAGCTGTCAGATGAATATAATTCAAATTAAATCTTCCTGAAGCTCTGATTTTAGAAGCTAAAAGGTGAGCTGGTTGTCAAATGTATCACCTAGTAACCAACAGGGGGATTAAACCTTCTTAAAATCTGGTTATTCCTTTAGTTTTGAACCAGTCATAAACTCCACTGTAGGACCACAGACTAGAAGAACTAAAAGCACCTTAATGGAGAAGTTAAGTTCAGAGGCAGATAAAGACCAAAGAGATCAGAAAAATCAGCTATTTGGATTCTGCTTTGTGAGAATATTGGAGGTTATGTTTTAGAAAGACAGAGTGATTAGCACAAAAAGTGCTGATCCATGAATAACGTCAAAAAGAAGCAGAAACATTTGATTGACATTGTTGTTGATTAAGAAAACTGCTCCATGTTGTGGATTTAGTAGAATTCAGTCGATCTAAATCAGTTTTCTTATCAGCTGCTGTTTCCACGTTTACTGTCATTAAAAGATAAAAAGATTGTGATAAACTCAGAATGACGTCATTATAAATAGGTTGAACAAGACGCAGAACATTACATCACTGCTTTAATCCTGATTTTAATGTTTTATCTTGAGTTTAAAAAAAGTCAGAAGCAGGTTCTCAGCTTTTTGATTTAAAAACCAACATCCAGGTATAAAGGAAGACTCACCTGTAGCTGCAAAGGTCAGCAGCAGCAGGACTCCAAATGGAAACAGTTTGACCATCATCTTGTGACTGAAGCCTGATGGAGGTTCTGCTGACTGAATGAAGATGTGTTGGTCTGGTCTAACCTGTCCTTCAGCTGTCTGCTCTTACTCATGAAGCAACGCCTCACACACCTCACACACACCCTCCCTGCAGACAAAAAAACGCCTACAGACATGGAAATATTTCTACACTGACAGAACATAAGCTGCTAACTAATAGAATGATGCTTAATTGGAGTCTTTTCAGCAGAACATGAACTTCAGCTTTTTAAGCTGCATCATGGAAAGATAAAGTCTGGTCTTCGCCAGGTGAAGTAATGTCAAAGGTTAGCAGGTCTGAAAGATGCTGCTGTGAAACTAAAACAAATGAGCTGAGGAGAGAAACATGAACCAGCAGACTAAACTCAGTCTGCACTGATAACAGAAAAAGAAATATTAAACCTAGTTTCAGGAGAAAATAAATGCTAAACTGAAAGAACGTTTTACTGTAGATTCATTTGGTGTAATGTGTCACCAGGCTGCAAACTGTGAAGGTCATTTTAGGGCAAAACTATTTGTGCATTATAACTGTGCATTTGAAGTCACAAGGAGAGATGCTACAGGAGTTTTGTAATTGTAGAATTTTTTTTCAGTTTTGCTTCAATTGTTCCGAAACAAAAGGTGAGAAATAAATCCTCACACCTGTATTAAAATCTTCCCACCAACAGACTTTTTTCCTATATTTTCCTTTAACACAAACACAAATCTGTGAATACAGCTGCACGAATCTGCTGCTGTGAGTCAAAATTGCTGCTTTACAAGTTACACCTTCTTTTTGGCGAACTTTTACTTTTGCCCTAATCGTACTGCTGATGGTGGAGCAAAACAATCTGGGACTTGTGGGTAATTTGTATGCCCGTACACCAGAGGGCACTGCCTGGTCCAGACTCAGTAGGTATGCGCCAGCCGGAAATACAAACAATTACAAAACTCCTATAGCATCTCTCCTTGTGACTTCAAATGCACAGTTACAATGCACAAATAGTTTGCCCTAAAATGACCTTCATACTTTGCAGCCTGGTGACACATTACACCAAATGAATCTACAGTAAAACGTTCTTTCAGTTTAGCATTTATTTTCTGCTGAAACAAGGTTTAATCTTTCTCTTTATGTTATCAGTGCAGACTGAGTTCAGTCTGCCGGTTCATAGTAAACCCTGACCTGCAGGAAACTAAATCAACACAACAAACAGAAGACTCCCTCAAACACGTCAGGAACATGTTTAAAGAACCCTAGAAATATTCTAATTAAAAGGTCTATTAGCATAAAGTCGTTGAAATTAAAGAACCCGAAACCCTCTGAACAACAAGGAGAACATTTTAACCCTATCCTCTCTGCCGACTATGGAGAGCCAATCAGTCTCTACAGGTTGTTGACTGTAAAGAGGCTGTGTCGCTCATTCCTCTCCTTAAGGTCTCCTTTACACCCGACCTAGACACGCAATGAGGCCAGAAGCAGGCAGAACATGCAGGGTCTGGAAGAGGCCTGGAGAAGTCTTCTGGACTGTAGTGGGATCTCCTTTAAACATGATAACGCTTGTGTCCTGAATCTTCTGAGCATGCCCAAACCTTGGTATGGACATCCTGGTGGTTGCCATGGCAGCATGTCACTGTAAGAAATCAGTACGTTGATAAGGTGGCTTCAGTTGGGTGCACACACCTCCAAATTGTGCCCAAGATGAGATGTGCTGGTTTCTAAGAGACAGAAACAAATTTATTTTTCAGGCTCCAGAGTAAATGCTAAATGTCAGAGCAGAGCTTCAGAATAGTTTTTGGTGATGAAGAGGAAGGAGGAGAAGGAGGTCATATGGTTTAAAACATTTTACAATATTTACTAAAATTCATCTGACCAACCTGAGACTGAAGAGCTGGACTGGGTGTTAGTAGGAGCTCACAGGGCTGTAGATGTTTGTAAAAAATATTTTTTGAAAACTGCATTTTTGTGAATGTGCCACGCCCCCTTCTTTGTTACTGGTACTTTGCAGTGAATGGGTCACCCTGCCACACAGGCCCGTAGACAGAGTTGCTGGGTCCTGGGACAGCACCAGCTGTCAAAGTCCATCTGGCTCTCCGCCATGCAACTAGTGGGGTTGGGAGTCTCACACTCACGGATCCTGGGCCTGGAACAACAGGCCCATTTGTCCCCCCTGCTGGCAGGCCTGCTGCCACATACAGGCCTGGCGTAGTCACTGCAACAGTCTGGGTCACTTTTTGTATGTATGGAGACATTTCTACAAATGATTCCATGTTAATAATGAACCTTCTATAAAGAACAAAAGCAAAGATAATTTCAGAAAAGATACTTTTGTGGACAAGACGAGAAAACCTTGAAGCTGATGTGCAGCTAACTATTAACCTACTATAGTTTGCTGGCGTGGAAACACAGTCTCCTTTGGGGGAAGTAGGGGTGTGAGGATTTATGCAGCTCACTAGACAAGACCACAAACAAATATGGGTTCACAAGAACCAGATGAGACAAGATTTTAACATGTTTCTTCGTTGCTTCTGTAAGCAAGTGATGAGCAGGTCTGGCTAACATTTATATGTGGGGCCCATTAGGGTCGGCCCACTTCGTACCCATCCAGCTGGAGCAAATTCCAGATACACATGTTGGCCGGGTGAGCAGCCGCTGCCAACACAACTGGACAAAACAGGAACTACTTCCATTCCTACTTCAAAATAAGAGCCTTCAATCTCCTGCTGACAATAACTATGATGGAGGCACCTCTGTACCAAGAGAACATGCAAACTAAAGGGAAGAACGGGCCCAGTCAGGATTTGAGCTCACAACCTTTCTGCTGTTTGCCAACAGCACTAACAACTGCATCAACATGTAGCCTGATTAGAGAAAAGCCACAATAAAATCAAACTTGTGCAACCAGTTCCTGTTTCTAAACATCATTGCAGTTTTATGATATAAAGTTCTCCCACCCAGGAAAAGGAATGGGTCAGATAATTAATAAAAGCCCCAAATTAACACAACATGGACATAACTACAACAACCTCAGCTGTAAACACTCATGGTTTCAGTTTCCTCAGTGCAGGTTTTATTTGATTGTCTTCCTCCCCACTGAAACTCCTACAACTGGCACAATCACATTTTCAGGATTTACAAGTCTTCAGCATGCTTCACGCCAGAGAACTAGGATCACCATCCTCTGTCAGCTGCTTCCTTCTATGCTGTTGAGCCTTGGGAATGTGGGAATGTTAACTAATGAATGAACCTGAGACAAAAGGTCACCAACATGTCGGATGTTCCTCAGCAGTCGATCTGTGGCATCAAGGCTTGTTTTACCTAAATAAAATCTAAAACCAGGATCTCCCTGATGTCTCTCCCTGTACAGAAAACCTCCAGTGATGTCATCAGCGTCTCTCTAAACGCTCAGATGTTTTCAGGTATTTCTTATGATATTCTGAAGGTTGGAGTTCAATCAGAATCACAAGTCTCCTCTTTGTTGCTCTACAGGTTTGTGGCGCTATTTCTTAGAAAATCATTTACACAGTTTCTGTTCACTGGAAGACAAGCCCTCCAGGTGACCATGGCACTTCATTTTGACCAGGTGTGATCAGCACGGAGACACAAAGTTCAATGTTGTCTGGTTTGAATCCATCACCTAGCTTTATGTCACTAATAAAACCAGATCTGAAGCAGTTTTGACACCGAAGGAAATGTTTTACAGCAACTGTTGCTGTACCCTTCAACTCAAGAAATTAAAACCTGTTAATGTTTTTCACCCGTGTGACTCATGATCTTAACCAGCCGCGACATCAGACTGTTTCCTACTGCAGGAAGGAGACACTTGTTGGGACTACAGCCATGGTTACAACATGAAAGGCCAATACAGACTTTCCTGGAACTTTCAAAAGAAATTGCATTAACCTACTTCCGGCACAGCCAGGAAACGGGGTAACAGCGGACTTCCCATGATGCCACTGCCCGCATAAAACCCCCACTTCTCCCACAAGTCTTTCTCTTCCACCCGGACTCCGTGCGAGGCTGGCCGGAGAGGTAGCGCGCTAATGTCTCTTTGCTGGCAAAAAGACATAACTCTTCAACTGGATCCGAGAGTGTCATACGATCATCGGTCATATGCACTAAGATAAGTACAAATGAATCACTGTCTGTGTATCCGGTAGATTCATTCATGAACGGGAATTAAGGTACAAGCCTGGCTTGACTTTCTCTCTGAGCCCTGCAGAAGCAAACTGTGTTCCAGACGCTGTCTCTACGAAGCCTAGTGGAGCGGTTTTCCCAGTCTGAAGGAAGGACAACGGCACTGCATCACCGTGGTTACGGTGGCCCGACAGAACAGCCGCCACTCTCCACAGCTAAGGAGGTTAGCTGGAAGCTAACCCTTTTGTTCACAGAGCTTTCTTCAAAACCTCGTCGTCGCCTGGACAACTCTTCAGCATGGGTCATGAGGTTAGGTTTGGGCAGAGTGGTAGAAGTGATTTAGGATGAAATAATCTAAACGTTTTTCATTTTATGAAGTTTGGTTTTGTTTGTGTTGAACTCAGCTATCTTAGTGCTAGCAGATTATCTGCTCAGCACCACGTGCTCAGTTTTGTGTTCTGTGTTTGTGTGTTTTTAAGGTTAAGACAAACTTTATTTAAAGGGTGATTTTAAACACAGAAGATTGATCATAACGCGCCATCTGCACTTATGCATTTTAACCCTTTTATTAACGGTATTTTAAAGGTGTGTGTTTGATTCTGATGATAAGCTATCAGCTTCTTTTGTTAGCTTAACTGCTAACGAGCTAAGAACATGTGCTTGCTACTAAAGAATATTTACCCAGAAAGGTTGTTAGTTTTCAATCTGGTAAATAATATTTCCCTAAACATTATTTTACTAAACTTGATAACTAAGTAAACACCATTTAGCCCCATTTCTCCAGAAAGATTTGGCTCTTTTCCAAATACTTCCTTAAATATTTTACCATTTCCTTAATAATATTTCTTTAAATATTATTTTAATGAATAAAGGCAGCTAATGAGACACCGTTGAGAATAGAAGGTTGGTTTTATTCAGCAAATCATTCTTTAAAACATTATTTTATTAAAATAATATTTTATCTGATCTTGCATTGTGAATGGTTGTCTAACGTTTGCTGATTATTGTCTAAGTTGGTTCCAAGACTAACTTAACTTCATTCCAGATTCTTCAAGATAATCCTTGGTTCTCAAACATAAATAACATTGCATGGTAATGTTGCATCACTCTTTTGGTCATGATTTTCAACCATCTTTAATCAACCTGTTTATATTGTACATAGCCCATTAGTCTTCCTTATTCTTTAATTCTGCTTGGTAGTTTAGTTGGATTGTTTTAGCATAGTAAAGAGTTTGTTGATTGAAATATGTTTGACTTTGAGTTGACTTATTTTTGTTAATAAATTCTTGTATTTTAAGAAATTGTGTGAATTCATTTCATGTGTGTGCAGAGTTCATGCTGTTCAATAATGTCAGAGCTTGGCTCACACCTTTCTATTTTGTCCTAATACCACCGCCTTACTGGGTTGGTATTAACAGGACAACCCTTAACAGACCGAAATATTATTTGATAAATATTAAAATATTAATATTAAATAATATTTTCAGATTCATAATCACAACACACTATATGCAAGAAAGCTCAAAAACTAGAATTTTCCAACTAAATGATCTACTACTAATGTACAGATGAAACAGAGGAGGGTCCTTTGCTGCCATCTAGCGGACAAACCAAGTATAACAGAAACGTTGGTGTCTAGTTTTGCTGTTAAATGTTTTGATATAACTTCTTTACTCAGAAAGTTTCTAGATTATTTTTCTTTCGTTTAAATATGTTCTATGTCTTCATTTAAAGCTGGAGAGCAATGAATAAATCTACATGCAGAAAAATGTTCTGCTTCATCTTCCATGCTGTTGGTGGAATAAACTCCCAGGAATAAGGGAAAATGATATGATATGTAGGAGTTACAGGACCTGTCCATCAAGCTGCAGTACTCTCCTAATTACAGCAACACATGAACAAAAGTGACAACAAATCTTTGAAACTATCGTTTAGTGTCAGATTTAGGTTCTACTGGAGCACAGACCTGAATCTGACAGAGAAACTGTGGTGAAGAAATCTTCCAGCTTCAAAGATGAATATATCAGAACCAACGAGAAAATAATGCAGAAAGCTGTCAGTGTAATATTAATCATCCTCCCCCAGATATAGAAAAATGACTACTAAAGCTTTATGTAAAAATTTCATCCACCTCAATTCTTTCATGAGTAACGCTCAACTCTGCTGCAGCTGGAAGATGAAACTTTTCACAAACTGTAAGGACAAGACACAAGTGTCAAGAAAATTATATTTTGGATTGTCTAATGAGTTTGTCTTTGATAGAAATGTTGCAGTGGCATCAGTTTTTAATGAATTCATCAGGGCTTTAGAAAAAAGGAAAATATTTAAAACAAAACATGCACTTAAAGGGGACATATGATGCAAAATCCACTTTTGGCCCTTAAAGGTCATGGACTTCCAGCTGATCAATGTCGCTTGTCCGCCATATTTATTTCTTGTTATTTTGTAGCCAAGCTCAAGTATGCTGAAGCTACAAGAGGATACGTTCAGTTTGGTTGTTGAGTGTATTAACCCACACAATTCATTCCACCGTCCCCCAGCACCAGAACCTCTTCAAAGTTCCTGGTTTATTTTTCATGGAAATGTTCCCACATCAGTGGGGGAAATTCCTCTTCGTCTGCATGAAGCTCTTCAAGGTCGAGTTCTTCATCAACCTCCTCCAGTATCTAGAAGGATTTGCTGAAAGACTTAACCTGATTAAGGGGTTAGTTCCTCAGCAGCATTTAAAGAGACGGCACCAAAACGAGTTGCTCTCAGACGCTCCTCAGAACAGGTAAAAGAGGAGCCTGAGGAGCTACAGGAACAAGGAGTTCAGACCAAAGCGTTGAGGTTTCACTTTATATAGACCACAGCTGGATGATTTAAGGTGGAAATGAAGGATTTAAAAGCATTAGATGTCTCCTTTAAGCTGTTTTCAGGCCTGTTTGTTGTGGCTATCTCATATAAACTGGAGCTGAATGCAAAACAAGGAGCATGTACTATAACAGTATTATAGCATTATATATATATATAGTCAGTTTAAATCATTCTGCATGTTCGTCTATGTCAGACAGACTACAAACTACTCTCAGGGTTTGGCTTCGACTGCTTCACAGAGACCTTTGAGCAATGACCCGATTTATCAGCAGATATAGACGGCACTGGTTCTGCTAACGCATAGTGGATTAGTGTTTAGAGAGTTTGTTTGTGACACAGACATTACAGAGTCTTCCATTTAATCAACTCTTGTCTTGAATAAGCCTAGATTTAAAAAAAAAAAAACTCTTAAATTATATATTAATCAAGTCTTAAATTTGCTCATTTGTTGCTTCTTCCATCGACTCTTTATTATTTCATTGTAATTCATTCATGCCACATGTATGTGTAACTGAGAAATCTAGGCATCATTACTCTTTGACAAAACTAGAGCCTTTAAAACAAGGCAGTGAACACAGAGGATATATGGGGAAGAAATATTCATCTTCATAGCTTCAAAAACTGATGTGTTATTAAATCTGTAAACTGTCCTTATGTTTTTAAAATCCGCTCCTTTCTCATATAAAATCAGTGTTTGAGTAAAAGCCATAAATAATAGTTGTTGGGTTGACTGTATTTTTATGTTTTTACTGCGTTTGAAGGTGTTGAAGCTTGGTGAGCTATAGATCTAAAAGCCCAGGACTCATGTGCCAACGCTGAATCAACCAACGTCAGTGGATAAAGTTGCCACTATATTTAATATTGAAGTCACAAATAAACATTTGGTTTGGTATTAACATAACTTATTTAAAGGTCTTATCTCACAACTATGCACCTCTTTTAATATTTTGTGGGTTTTTTAAACTAAGAAACAACGAGGAGGATGTGTTAAAGCTTTAAAAAGACAAATAACTTACACAAACAGCCACCCCCATAGACACACACAGGGCAACAGTTGCCCAGAGATCTTTAAATTTTCTGGTTTGTGAAACACTGTAAAAAACATTTCATGCCCCTCCCTGGGCTGCCACCTTACCTTGGTAGAGGAGTTTGAGTGTCCCAATGATCCTAGGAGCTATGTTGTCAGGGGCTTTATGCCCCTGGTAGGGTCACCCAAGGCAAACAGGTCCTAGGTGAGGGATCAGACAAAGCTCAGCCCACAAACCCCTTATGACGAATGCCATAAATGGACACATTGTTCCCTCGCCCAGACGCGGGTTCACCGGGGACCCACTCTGGAGCCAGGCCTGGAGGTGGGTAACGCTGGCGAACGCCTGGCGGAGTTGCCCTTGGTGAGAGGCGCCAAATTGGGGTGGGCATACTTGTTGCCCCCCATCCTGTCGCCTGTACGTTGGGGTTCACCCCATTGAACGAGAGGGGAGCCTCCCTTCGCCTACGGGTGGGGGGACGGGTTCTGACTGATGTTTGTGCTTATGCACCAAACAGCAGTTCAGACTACCCACCCTTTCTGGAGTCCTTGGAGGGGTGTTGGAGAGCGCCCCTCTGGGGTACTCCCTTGTTCTGCTGGGGGACTTCAACGCTCACGTTGGCAATGACAGTGAGACCTGGAGGGGTGTGGTTGGGAGGAATGGCCCTTCCATTCTGAACCCGAGTGGTGTTTTGTTATTGGACCTCTGTGCTCGTCATGGATTGTCCATAACTAACACCATGTTCAAGCATAAGGGAGTCTACATGTGGTCTTGGCACCCGGACACCCTAGGCCCCAGTTCGATGATCGACTTTGACCAGTTCGATGATCGACACTGACCACTACCAAGCGGTGAGCTGGCTCCGAGATGGAGGAGGATGACAGTCAGACCTGGCAGACCCAAATGAATCTTGAAGGTCTGCTGGGAATGCTTGGCAGAGTCTCCTGTGAGGCGGAGCGTCAACTCCCATCTTATAACTTTTATGGACAGAATTTCTAGGCGCAGCCAAGGTGTTGAGGGGATCTGTTTTGGTGGCCTTAGGATTGCGTCTCTGCTTTTTGTGGATGATGTGGTCCTATTGACTTCATCAGCTCGTGATCTACAGCTCTCACTGGAGCAGTTCGCAGCAGAGTGTGAAGTGGCAGGGATCAGAATCAGTGGCTCCAAGTCCGAGGCCATGGTCTTGAGCCGAAAAAGTGTAGAGTGCCTTCTACGAGTCAGGGGGGGGGTCCTGCCTCAAGTGGTAGAGTTCCAGTATCTTGGGGTCTTGTTCACGAATGAGGGAAAAATGGAGCAGGAGATTGATAGACGGATTGGTGCTGCGTCAGCAGTGATGTGGGCGCTGTACCAGTCTGTCATGGTGAAGAGAGAGCTGAGTCCAAAAGGGAAGCTCTCGATTTACCGGTCGATCCACATTCCTACCCTCATCTATGGTCATGAGCTTTGGGTCAAGACCGAAAGAACGAGATCACGGATACAAGCGGCTGAAATGAGCTTCCTCCGTAGGGTGGCCGGGCACTCCCTTAGAGATAGGGTGAGGAGCTCGGTCATCCGGGAGGAGCTCGGAGTAGAGCCGCTGCTCCTCCACATCGCGAGGTGGCTCGGGCATCTGATTAGGATGCCTCCTGGACGCCTCCCTGGTCATGTGTTCCGGGCACGTCCCACCGGGAGGAGTCCCAGAGGACGACCCCAGGACACGCTGGAGGGACTATGTTTCTCGGCTGGCCTAGGAACACCTTGGGATTCCCCCGGAGGAGCTGGCACCAAGTGGCTAGGGAGAGGGACGTCTGGGTCTCTCTGCTTAGGCTGCTGCCCCCGCGACCCGACCCCGGATAAGTGGAAGACAATGGATGGATGGATGGATTAAATATCTAATTTAAAACAAAATGAAAAAAAAATAAAGCTAAAAGATAAAAATGTGGGTCATATTGAACGTAACATTCATTATTAAAATTAAACTTGTAATCAAATGTCTGACCACAATGAAACCTTTATCTATTAAATATTTTACTTTTATTATCATGCCTTTACAGTCTGAAGTTAAAAGAAAATTATTTTTGATTGAATTATTTGCTTGTATCATATAATAAAGATTGTTTTTTATAAAGAAATATACAGATTTTAGTTTATGGTTGACTTGGCCCGTTGAGCCCGGGGACTGTAAAACCCTCAGGACAGGACAAAGAGGGAGAAGTGGACAAGCAGGACGGACAGCAGCAGATGGATTGACAGCGAGACAAAGTGAGCCGCTGACATTGAACCCTGGAAGTTGATGAACCCTGCCTGGTCACCGGTGATCTGGCTGTTGATCCAGGACTGGTACCGGGACACTCGGGCATAGACTCCTGGGAAGTTGGGCTGAGCACACTTGTATCCAAAACTTACGATTCCAGATTGGACCCACTTGTTGTCACTTTTACTGACCAGTGGTCCACCTGAGTCCCCCTGCACAAAGACAAACATATTTTCTCCAGTTAAAAATCAGCCTGGTTTCCAGGATCTTTAGCAAAACCTGCCAGCATGGGTTCCCAGGTCCACCTCAGAGGCAGTAATTCAGCTACCTGAGGATATAGCAGATGCATTAGGACCGTTAAAGGTTAACGACAACAGCTTCTGTTTCATAGATCATGCTGATGTGATGTTAGAGAAATAGTACATTTTTGGATAAAACATTACTACTAATAATAGATATCAATATTGATGGTGTACCACAGGGCCCTGTGCTTGGTCCTCCTAAACATTTCTACTGGACATAAATTATTTTATTCTGCAGATGATACACAGTTATATTGCTCTGTTTGTACTAATTTATTTAATAGCCAATGTTTGGAGTTTCTGCTTTCGGTTTATTAACTGCTATGGAAATCATTTCTGCTTGTTTGTTGTACTAATGGCAAAACTAATCTAGAACTAAATATATCATCAGTTAAATATTGTGTTCAATTAGGAACAAGTGGTGTCCTGGTTCATCCCTCATTGTTTCTTCATTGTGGATCATTTCTACTCCTTGAGGTTGAGTTGACTTCATCTAAAGATCTGCTGAGGAGCAGCACTTGTGTTTCGGCGCTGAAATGTCAGAACCCACCTGACAGGAGTCTTTTCCTCCTGCAGTCAGACCAGCGCAGATCATGTTGCTTGTTATTGTACTGTAGGAGGCTCTACACTGAGAGTTGGACACAACAGGGACATCTACTTCCTGCAGGGTCTGTGGGAAAGGAAGAGGAACTGGACAAGAGAAAAGACTCGTCACTGAATCATATCCGGCTGAACAGAAAGCAGATGACTACAATGAAAATGTTCTGATGGCAGAGCCACAAATTGTCCAACATGGAGGTGCTTGTTGTTTTTGTAAATTTGTGATGAAACTGGGAGAACCGGTTGAACTGGTAAAGGTTTACTTGTCTGCTCTCTGGTTTATTCTTTCTCTAATCTACCAGAATAATGAAAGGCCTTCCATTACAGGCTGACAGTGAATAAACTCAGCTGTGCGGAGTTAAAATCCGTCTTTAGCCATGGATGTTTTATTATCTGAACATTAATAGCTGAGTGTTCATGTGAGCTGCTGTAAATGAAAGAAATGTTATGTTCCTGACAGGATGAAGCAGAAACATTTTGGGATGATGTTGCATCTCTCTTTATTCATTCAGGATGATCATTTGTCTCCTGCAAAGCAGATTTCTGAGAAATGAGGCACATCTGCAGCCAATCAGCACGATGTGTTCTGCTCGGCTCTCCTCTGTATAATTAAAAATGTTTTCAGACTGTGTCTCATAATTTAAACACAGCTAAAAAATGACTTAATTTATTACCTGGTAAATGTTTTTGTGTTAGACGTTTTGCTGTAGAGACATTTGTTCCAACCCCATAAAAGTCGTTTTTGGTACTATTCTTTAAATATCTGCAGTTTAGTAAAAAGGACACATTCCAGCGTTGGATCTTCTCTATCACTGTTCATAACTGTGTTTGCTTCTACAGTTCTGGTAAAAAGTCTGTTTCTCTTGGTTTTGCTTTTTTGTCCCTCTGAAATGTTTCAGATCATCAAACAAACTTTAATCTCAGGCAAAGACAACCTGAGTAAAAATAGAAATCTGTTTTTAAACAATGATTTCATTTATTTAGGGGCAAAGGTTATCCAAGCCAACCTGGTTCTGTGTGGGAATGTAATTAGCCAAATCATGAATAAACTTTGGTTAACCACATGTTTGAGTTTGTTTCAGTAGCCACACCCATGCCTGAGTAATTATAGGTAACAGGACCTGTGTGACAGCATGAAGTAGGCTATAAGAACATCAGTACATCATGAAGTTCAAGAAGAGATCATCTGGAAAGCGTTACAGAACCATTATTCACACATGGAGAAAACATAGAACAGTGGAGAACCTTCCTGGGACCTATAAAAATTACTCCAAAGAGATCACAGAAGAACCCAGAACAACATCTAAAGCTCTGCAGGCCCACCAGACTGATCGATGGCCCCCCAGCCAGTGACCCAGCTGTCCTGTCCGTCCTGGAAGACGCTGCCGTCTGCAGCCAGACAGACTGGCCTGATGTAGTCTGTGAACTCCACAGGAGAGGACAGCTGCAGTAGCGTAACATCGTTGTCTTTGGTATCAGAGTCATAGTTTGGGTGTTTGATGACTTGGCTCACTCTGTGCGACACCTCGTTAGGATTCGAGGACTGCAGGGTTTGGCGTCCGAGGTGCACGATTAAGTTCGTGGTACTGGTGCTGAGCAAAGCAGAGGAGAAAACCCTTCAGTCTACAGAGAGTGAGTGATTTCAGACATGACATTGTGATCAGGGCTCACCTGGGAAAACAGTGGGCAGCAGTCAGGACCCACTGGTTGTTGATAAGGGACCCCCCACAGAAATGGGCCCCCCTGTACAGACTGGCCTGCCACGGCCACGCTCCTTGAGCTGCATCCTGACCTCCAACGATCCTGGTTCCACTCTTTGTGTTGAGAGGAGCCGTGCCACAGACTGCAGGAAGATATTCCCATGTAAGCCACAGCTAGAGCTGACAGAACAAACTGTCCTAAAACTGTGTGCAGCAGAAAGGCAGTCAGCCATAAACATCATAAAGCAGTTGTGTGATGAGCAGCATTCATACACAGGGTCATTCAAGGTGCTCTACAGGAAGAACAGAGGAGCAACGAGTTCAAAGTCCCACCAGATACATGAGAAAGACATGATGAAGAAATGTTCAAACTTTAAGCCAAGCTGCAGTAAAGACCCATGTTTGTGTTCTGGTTTAATAGAGAAACTAAATTCTGCCTGGTTCATACATTCAGTGTTTTATAGACCATTAATAAGAGTTTGAAACTGCTTGTTTCATCATCGTCCTCATTGTCATTCTCCTCTTCCTCATCGTCATCATCATCCCTCTAATTGTTATCATCCTCATCAGCCCAACTGCATTTTGTCAGTCCTTCCAAGTTTAGCTCCTTTCTTGTTTGGTTAGGGTCTATTGTTGCCTTCAAGGACAGCACTCCGTTAGGGCTGTCCTTTTACTGTATGAAACATGCTCTATACCTACAGATTGATTGATTCATTGATTGATTCATTGATTCATTGATTGATTCATTGATTCATTGATTGATTCATTGATTGATCGACCATTCTAAAACAAAACAACCAAGACTTATCTTCGTTGCTTTGTACAGGATTTGTGGAGAGGAGAATGACATTTCTAGTTATCTGAAAGTAGGTAGGTGTGGAGTCCATCTCTAATTTTATGTATAGTAAATTTTTTTTTTTTTCATTGCTCAGTTGACACAGAGGACAAAAAAGGAAACTTACTGTCAATCTGTGCGTCACTCCCTGTGGGAGAAAGAGCAAGAGTTTAGAAACACCAGATCTGAACAACCTGTTTTTCCTCCCAGAGGTCACCCTGAGGTCACCTGTTTCCAAACTGCTAACCTCTGGGCATGGCCTCACAGGAGGAATTTGTGGCATCAGGAACAACAAGCAGAACATCTCTCTAATCTCTCTGTTGTTGAACATTGTAACAATGTGACGTTTTGACTGTATATTAAATATATATAATCACTAACTCAGGTTAAATTATTTATATAAAATTATTTTTATTGATTGTTGATTTAACTTTAGATAAAAGACTCTAACAGAACTAATCTGTTTTTATAATTAGTTACAATTTCAATCAAAGTTAATCCCCAAATCTTTAAGGTGTGATTTAACAACAGGCTCCAGGAGCCAAGCCGACTTGCTGGTCCTGGATGCCAAGCGGTGTACTTTAGAGCATATTGGAGAGAAAATGGCGCTCTACACACCTAGAGGTTTCCTACTTAATCTGGAAAAATAGCCTACTGTTGTATAAAAAGACACTTCACCAAGCTAGAACAGCTTATTTCTCATCCTTAATAGAAGAGAACAAGAATAATCCTAGGTTTCTCTTTAGTACAGTTGCTAAACTTACACAGAGTCATAGCTCTGTTGAGCCATCCATTCCCTTAGCTCTTAGCAGTCATGACTTTATGGGATTTTTCTTAAATAAAATTGATTCTATTAAAAATAAAATCTTTGACATACTCCCGGAGATGATTACTTCATCCTCAGAGAGTGAGACAACATTGGAAATAACTGTAGAACCTGATCTGTGTTTGGACTGTTTTGATCCAGTGGAGCTTCCTGAGTTATCAGAAATATTAGCTTCATCTAAACCTTCAACTTGTATGTTAGACCCAATCCCGACCAAATTATTTAAGGAAGTGTTCCCTCTGATTACCAGCCCCATTTTAGATATGATTAATTTATCTTTAGTAAATGGATATGTACCACAGGCTTTTAAGGTAGTTGTAATTAAACCTTTACTTAAGAAACCTTCGCTTGATCGAGATGACTTAATAAATTACAGACCGATATCCAATCTTCCGTTCTTATCTAAAATTCTTGAGAAAATAGTTGCTAATCAAATGTGTGAGCATTTACACAGCAATGACCTGTTTGAAGAGTTTCAGTCAGGTTACACTACACACACACACACACACACACACACACTGTTGAAGGTCATATTCATTAATGCAACCTATTTAGATTGATTCCAGATGCAGCCCTGATTTAAGGGTCACATAATCAGGAAGCCATCCCCAGATGCCCCTTTGGTGGAGCAGAGCTGCCCTGGAACATGCAGGCAACCAGTTTCTCCATACAGGACGCCTGAAACTCAGAGACAGGAAACGCTGGAAAAAAGTAGAGTTGGCCAAACCCCATTCAAGCAAATTCAAGCTATAGATTAAAAAAAAAACTTTATTTCTATAAATTTGGGTTTAGTTCATCCTGTTATAACGAGGCTGCTTTGATAGCACCGCTTCACCAGCAGCTCCCAGTGTCAGCTCTTAATGGACTCAGCAGAGCAAAGAGTCTTTCTGTGCTGCCAACATGCAACACCCCTTTAACTCTGGATTTTATCACCTAACAATGAACGCCTGTTTCAGTTTAAGCAAACATTTCCTAAGCCTTAACAGATTTCACTTAATTTGTAACTGTGACAAGTTATTAGTCAAGTCACGTTTATTTATTTAGCGCTTTTAAGCAAAAAGGCATCAAGGCGCTGTACATAAAGAAAAACATTACAATGATACAGAAAATCAAATAACAGAGGTAATTTAAAAAAAATAAAGAGAATAGAATGACGGATAAGGGAATGAAAGGAAAGTTGGACTGAACTGATAATGTTTAGATGGCCCAGTCAAAGGCCGCTCTAAACAAATACGTTTTTAACCTTGATTTAAAGCAACTTAGGGTTTCGGCCTTTTCCAGTTTTCTAGGAGTTTATTCCAGATTAGTGGAGCATAAGAACTAAAAGCTGCTTCTCCATGTTTGGTTCTGGTTCTGGTTCTGCAGGGTAGATTTGAGCCAGAAGACCTGAGAGGTCTGGGTGGTTGATCCACTGACAAGTCTGTAATGTATTTTGGTGCTAAGCCATTCAGCGATTTATAGACTAACAGAAGTATTTTAAAGTCTATTCTCTGAGCTACAGGGACCCAGTGTAGGGACTTTAGAACCGGGCTGATGTGATCCACTTTCTTAGTTCTAGTGAAGACGCGGGCAGCAGCGTTCTGGATCAACTGCAGCTGTCTGATCCACTTTTTAGGCAGACCTGTGAAGACACCGTTGCAGTAATCAATTCTACTAAAGATGAACGCATGAATTAGTTTTTCAAGGTCCTGCTGAGACGTTAGTCCTTTAATCCTGGAGATGTTCTTTAGGTGATAGAAGGCTGACCTTGTTACTGTCTTTATGTTCTTCTGAAGGTTCAGGTCTGAGTCCATCACTACACCCAGGTTTCTAGCCTGACTGGTGGTTTCTAGCTGCATCAACTGAAGCTGTGTGCTAACTTTTAAACGCTCTTCCTTTGGTCCAAAGATTATTACTTCAGTTTACCTGGAGAGCCATATATTCAAAAGAGTCAAATATACCCAGAAATACTTTTTACACTCTAATAAAGCTTTAAACAAAGTGCCCCCCTCCACCTTTTCTTTGCTGTCTGCTCTCACAAATAAAATTGTAGCCTCTCATTTCAAGAATTGAAATGAGAGGCTGTGATCCTCTTATCTCACTCCCTAGGGGAGGTGCTGCAACCTGCAGCAGCACAATCTGAAATAAAAAGGCCAAAGGAAGCTTTCTGTGTGCTTCTAAGTTAGATCTACATGGGATTTCCACAACATAATGACACTGTGCCAAGGCCACCTTCAGCTGCTGGCTTTACAGTTAAGATGAAGGCTGAGAGCAAGGCATGTTTTATATGTCCTCATCTGGAACAGCTCCATGGACCACTGATGGCAGCCTTCACACACACATAACTTCTTCAGGAAATGGATTGTATTTATTTACACTGGCTCAGGAAAAACTCCACAAAGGAGCAAAAAAAAGAAAGACGGTGTCATTCCTCTCAGTGAGGAAGGATGACATTATGATAAATATCAAACTTGATTTATATAGAACATTTTGAAACAAAGTTACAAAGAGCTTTGCTTTGATAAAACATCCAACAAATAAAAATACATGATTAAATCAGTGGCGGATCTAGAAAATTTTACAAAGGAGCAAAGGAGGCCCAAAAGGTCTAGGCAGGGAGGCTAACCTAATCCACCCTAACCCTAACCCACGGTACCTCTTCATTAAAGTTCATTGATCTAAAAAAAATATATATAGTGACAATTAGAATGATCTGATACAGTTTTCACTGCGTTTCTGCATTGAAGGATTTGAGTTTAATTATAGCATAAAATAACTACATCTATAACCTGGACCATAGGCGGTTTTACAAAAAGGGCCAACAGGGGCCTGGGCCCCTGTAGAACTGGCCCTGGCCTCTGTAATGGCCCCTGTGCTGAAGAGATAATTAATTTCATGGTATGCGCTGACATGGAAACTGGAACCAATACGCCACAGTGTTACACACGGACTCTTTAGAGCGCTGCACGCTCACTTATTGGACTGTTGTTTAGCCGGCGGATTTCTGAACGAGAAGAGGAAAAAGTCATTAAATAGAACACCACTACAAACCATTAAAGACGACTAACAGGAAAAGACGTCAAGAGACGAAGGCAAACAGATTTTGTTTCGATTTCAGTTGGTGACGTCAATGTTTGACTCAAAGTCGCATGTTACTGTTGTTACAGCTGTAATGAAATCCAGCTTCTATTTTTGACGTTTAATCCAGTTTAACAGGGTTATGAACTGATTTCATTCTTTTCCTTCATAATATTTTTAACAGTAAATTAAAGATGAGGCTGTTCCACTTTTAGCCTTGGCCACGTTGAGATAGGACCACAGTTTTCATCTATGAGACATTATCTACCACTTTCTCAGTGGTCATGAAAAGAAAAGGGACATCACGTCATGTTTTGCTGCTGTAACAAAGAACAGCGTAGAGAGAGAGGATGAAGATCATGAGGAAGCTGAGGAGCAGGATGAAAGAGAGAAAGAGGAGTTGACTGGAGAGGAAGCTGAGAGATCAGAAACAGAGACGGTCCATCCTGAGTGAAGAGGAACATGCAGGCTGTGAGGGAGGAAGGGAGGAGCAGAAAGAGGGACAAGCAGTGGCTCGTCCATCACGTGCACCATGTGCACCACCATCAGGTTTGTCATCTTCAACAAACCTGTGTGTGAGTGCCATGTGATAATTCATAACCTGTGACCATGTGAAGCCTCCTTTTTACCTTAGATTTGATCAATTTTAATGAATACAAAGACAAAATAAAAAGCTAATGAATCAATTAATCCTGTTCTCAGTTACACCCTCATGTTGTCATTCCTCTCTTTTCAGTTATCAGCAGTTGCAGAAATGATCCAGCAGTGCAGCGTCATTTGAGGACATTTCCGACCACATTAGTGAGGGACAGGAGACGCAGCTTCCAGCCAAGCTGGTATGAAAGTCATCCTTAGGTTAAATACTCTGTTATTATGGACTCTGCCTGCTGTCATGTGTGCTGACATTTCAGCCCACCAAATATTTCAGGCAGTGTGTCTGCCAGGCACAAGCATGGAGGGACTACCAGAGGGCCGAGAGAGCTACCGCAACATCGGCAAATATCCTTAACAAGGAGCACAGTAGACATAGCACAAGGAGGCCTCGATGAGTCTGAGGAGTCAAATAACAAAGGCAATTTCTCAGAACCGTTGCAAATGATGATGCAGCTGTTAAACATAGACTGACGTCCATTCACAACACAAAGTACACAAACAAGATCATTCAGAATGAGAATCTGGGTTGTTTGGCAGAAATGGTCTGGTTTGAAATCATTGAAGAGTAACAAGCAGTCAGTACTTCATCATCATGGCGAATGAGTCTAAGGATGTTTCACAACAGGAGCAGATTCATTTGCACTCAGGTATAATTATCATGGAACAATCAAGGAGAGTTTCCTCCATTTTGAATCTGCTGAAAGACTAGATGCAGTCAGACTCACTGAAAAGATGGTCGACTTATTGGAACGCCATGGTTTAGACTACAAAAACAACCTTATAGGCCAAGCATGTGATGGCGCTGCTGTTATGAGTGGTAAGCATTCAGGGGCCCAGGCTAGAATCAAAGAGCAAGCTAAATTTGGGTTTTACATCCAGTGCTGTGCACACTGTCTCAGTTTAGTGCTAGTTGATGCTATCAAAGCAGTCCTAGAAGCAGAGGAATTCTGCTCTGTTTCAGTCTCTATGCTTTCACTTCTGGCTCATATGTGCACCCTAAATGGCTGGCTGTACAAAAGGAGATGTACGGCAGCACAACAGAGCTCCAAAAAGTGTCAAACGATAGCCTTGTTGATTCATGGGTCTGTGCAACAAAATGGACTGATTACCTGCCATAAAACGTGTCCTGCAAAACATGGCACCGGGACGCAGGGGAGAAAAATCTCCTGAGGCCCGTGGTCTTCTGGCCCAGATTGAACTAGGATTTGTTGTGCATCTAGTTGCGCTCCGTAAACTGTTTGGGGAAACAAAGCTTCCTGATATGCTGCAGTCATCAACTGCAGACTTCTCAACACAGCAGATTTAGTGGAAGGTATGGTTCAGACTTTGGCAGATTTCAGGCAGGAGTCCTTTTTTGACAACTTGTGAGGTGAAGTGTTAAACATCTGTGAGCAATTGGATGCTGCCACATCATCAGAGCAAAATTACAAAGGATGACAAACTCCACACTCCGTGGTTTCCACATACTAAGCTCTGTTGGTCAGAAGGAGCTAGATTGTGATAAAGAAACTCATCAAGCCTCTTTTTCATCCTGTCATTGACTGCATGCTTCGTCAATTGAGCAGACATTTTCAAAGACCAACTGTGAACTAATGAGCAGTATCTGATTCCTTAACCCAAGAGTGATGCATTTTTGAAATGCACTATGTTTGAACTTGGCCGTCTTCATGATATCTTAATATTGAGGATCTAGGGCATGAACTGCATCAGTTCAAGAGACTTTTGGAGAGAATAAGAAAAAGTGGTGTGATTGAAAAGCCTTCTGGTACAGTGGAGTCGATCCGTTTAACTGAGCTGTACAAAGAGGTATTTCACAAAGCTCTTTAGACTGTGCAAAATCTCTGTTACGCTCCCAGTGAGTTCTGCAACTTGTGAGCAGAATTTTTCCACGTTTAAATGAGTGAAAATCTACCTCCGGTCCACCATTACAGATGATCTTAGCAATCTAGAGGTGCTAAGCATTGAATCCAGAAGGGCAAAGGCTTTGGGCCTCCATGCATTTGTGGATCATTTTGCAAGAAATCACAATCGCAGAAGACTGTTATTATAATATTTTGGGGTACTGTGTTGCCAATGCTAGAGGATGAGAGAACAGAAAATGTAAAGTTTCCTAAATGACTACATCCTTACACAAAAAACAAACATTCCTTAGATCCTAAAAAAAGAAGTGTTACTGTACAAAACCTATGATTTGTTTTTGAAGGTTTACTGTTATAACTGTTTGTGTGGGCAGGATGCTTGTAGTCTTTCAAAATTTACACATTCTGTTACTTAAGAGAAGAAAAGCAGTGTTTGTGTTGATATGGTTAAATTGTTACACGTGTAGTAATACTGTGTTCTTGGAGAGCAGCTCTAGTTCATGAAAACTTCACTCTTAGTGATGTTGGTCTTCTGGATAAGCTGATGTTATTGAACAAATGTCCACACAATGGGAAGATTGGAGTTGTTGTACATTAGAGTTTATGAAAATATTTGGTTTGACATTAATTTGTATGTTTCATTGGTAAATGTTCAATTCATTTTGGTGGTGGTCCTAATAAATTCACGTATTCTAATAAACAATTAACTATTGCCTTTTATAATTGTATTATTCTTTTTTCTGTGCCCCCATGAAACCACACTGGCCCCACTGGAAAATCTGCCCTTGAACCGCCACTGGTCTGCACTTCATAACACACCTGTAGCTGTGCAGATTATTGGTTAATCATTGAAACATCTAATAGCTCTGCACTGGAAATATTACTCAAAACTGTTGAAATATCTAGAGATAAAAAAGTTATTTAAAACGTTTTGTTGGTAAATCATCTAAAGGAGGAGGAAGAGCACTTTATGTTGTTCACCGTTCTCATTAACTCAGATTCATGCTGTCACATTTGTAACTCAGGAATTACATCACTTCCCTAATCCTGATTTTAATGTTTGTCTAGATTTTTTAAAAGTCATAACCTTGTGCAGGTTTTCAAATTTCTGATTTAAAACCAACATCCAGGTACGGAAACTCACCTGAAGCTGCGAAGGTCAGCAGCAACAGGACTTCAATTGGAAACAGTTTGACCACCATCGTGTGACTAAAGCCCAATCGGCGAAACCCTTGAAGTTCTGCTGGCTGACTGAGGAAGCCTTGATCTGATCTGAACTAACCTGTCCTCCAGCTGTCTGCTCTCACTCATGAAGCCACACCTCACACACACCCTCCCTGCAGAGCAAAAGCTATAAACATGCAAATATTTCCACACTGATTGAGACTCAGCAGGGAACTGAGGAAAAAGACACAGAAAGAATCACAATGCAAACAATAGTGAGAACAACACACAAACAGTCGTGGGTCGCAGCAGAGACCAAGCTTCTGGTGGAGGATGTCTGGGTTGATGGTGTTGAAAGCTAAGATGAAATTTACAAACAAGATCCTGGCGTACATCCTGGTGAACGAGGTGTTGCAGGATGAAGTATAGTCCCAAGTTGACAGCATCATCTGCTGACCTGTTTGCCCAGTAGGCAAACTGCAGGGGGTCCATCAGGGGGCCTGTGATGTCCTTCAGGTGCTTCAACACCAGTCGCTCAAAGGATTTCATGACCACAGACGTCAGGGCTACAGGCCTGTAGTCATTTAATCCTAGGATGGTGGGTTTCTTGGGTGCTGGGATGATGGTGGAGCGTTTGAAGCAGGAAGGAAACTCACACAGCTCCAGAGACTTGTTGAAGATGGTTACCAATTGGTCAGCAAAGATTTTTCAGGCAGAGAGAGGAGACACCATCAGAACCGGGAGCTTTCTTCAAATTCAGACACTGGAAGACCCTGAGAACATCTCCCTCTTTAGTGCAGGCCAGGGAGGAGAGGAGGGGGTTGTAGAGTTATTGGTGGGAGATGCAGGTTGAACCTTTGTTTGGGGGAGAGGTGTGAAAGGCTGGTAATCAAACCTAGAGAGGATATGGTCCAAATCCTCAGCCAGATGGGGTCTCATCACAGCATGGGGGTAGGACTCCTACAGTTAATGATAGTCTGCAGACTCCTCCACATTGAAGTAGTATCGTTAGCTGAGAAGCTGGATTTTATTTTGATCACCTCAAATCCATCCACATAAATGTTGAGAACTGTTCCATGGGAGTCATCCACTTCTCCAGATACTCCAGACATGCACTGTACAGGCCTTGCTCATCAGCATAGAACGGCTCGCAGCCCTTACCAAGTCCATCTTGTGCTTCTGTGCCAGTAGTCCTTTAACTTTAAGGGACATGAAGTTGTTGCTCTCGTGTTGAAGAAGAATGACATGGATATTGTTCAATATTTTCTTCACCTCCAAAATGGACATGTTCTCCTGCTCCATTTCTTGAATGTGAGTGTGGAACACAGACATGAGTGAGTGCATGTGCCCCAGGTAGATGTCGACAAAGTCGTTTTCAAAAAACTTCTTGAGGACTATGGGTGGCTCTTGCTTAGACAGAAAATACACCTTTAACGCTGGAAACCTCTGAATCATCCCCTCAGTGCTTGGGAACAATGACAGCCATCTTGTCTTGCTGTGAGAGAACATCCTTCTGTAATCAATCTCAACAAAATCACAGCACTCCTTAAGGCTCTCAGTGCGCACAGTGTAGATGTGGAAGTACTGGTAGATTTTGAACACGATTGGACAACAGACTGGAGTGGAGATGCAACTGTGAAGCCGTCTACAAGAAGGAACAGAGCAGACTGTACTTCTTGAGGAAGCTTAGGTCCTTCAGTGTTTGCATCAAGATGCTGTAGATCTTCCATAAGTCTGTTGTGGAGAGTGTGATTTCTTCTCCATCATCTGCTGGGGAAGCAGCATCAGAGCCAGGGACTTAAAAAGCTCAACAAGCTGATAAAGAAGGCTGGTTCTGTTCTGGAGACTCCTCTGGAACCTCTGGAGATCATTGTACAAAGAAGGATTCTTCATCAAATGAAGAACATTATGGAGAACCCTGAGCATCCTCTTCATCAGACTGTCCTACAACAACAGAGTGTCTTCAGTCAGAGGCTTCTTCAGATCTGCTGTAAGACAGACGCTACAGGAGATCCTTCCTGCCCACAGCCATCAGCATCTACAACAGCTCTTTGAAGAAACCTGCAGAACATGAGCTACAGCAATTAATTTCCCTTGTGGATTAAAAAGGTATTTTTGAATTGAATTAAATTGATATTCTCAAGATCAACATCTATTGTGCCCGCCCCAGCAACCTCTTCAAATTTGCAAACACATTGTTTCCCGCTTCATCATGTCGGATTTCTCCAAAATTTGTGTTGCGGTTGTCGCCAGTAAATGCGACACATTTTTCAGACAAATCGTTTTTTGCCAGTGTTTCGGTGAGATATTGTGCGATGGTTTCTGCTGTCTCATCAGCTGTCTTTAACCTCAATCACTTTTGTTTGCACGCCACCCTTCTTCCCGTCAAAATACTGGATTAGGATTGGGAATATTTTCACCGCTCCATGGTCACTCCCGTCTGTAGAAACACCACAGTTCTGGATTTCTTTGAGTGCTTCATGAGCGACTTCAACACAGTGGGCCGCTCTAAGACCATTGACAACGGCCGGCTTCGGTCTTAGTGCGAACGCTACTTAGCCTTTTAGAGATGTCTGGAAATCCTCTTTTAGCAAGGTACTGGTGCAGTCCATGGACCTGTAGCTGTTGTGGTGTTTCACAGAACGAAATGCCATCACACCTTCCTCAGCATACAGCATCCTCTGTTTTCACAGGTCCAACAAAGTCCTCAGTCACCTTTGCAGAAGAACTTTCACCTCGCACCTTTTTTATGTTTTACGGTGTCCATGTGAGCTTTGAGATCTCCAGCACCTTTATTAGACCCTGAAACATATGTTCCAGCTTTGCACACGGTGCACTCAGCCTCCCACTTGTCCCAACCGGGACGGTATGTGGGAAACTGTTTTGCAGTTTGTCTGTGAAGCTCAGTTTCGCTTCTGCATTTTGTGTCAAAGCCAGTCAATTTAAGAACACGCTTAATGGTCCCATGAAAAACAGTGAAAACCAGACATTTTCATGGACAGGACATAAAAAGTGGACATGTCTGGGTAAAGAGGACACTTGGTCACCCTACACAGAGGGCTGCCGCAATTCTAACCAGGATCTCTGATAAACACTCTGGTTCAATGAAGATCAGGAAGAAACTGTCCAGAGAGGACTCCCTGATGTTCTGGAGATTCTCTTGTGAAAGTGGCTGCAGTACAGCAGCAGTAACAGCACAAATATAGACTAAATACCAGTAAGCAAAGTACCAAGGCGACCATCCACGGCACCATCTTGGATGGACATTTATGTCAAAAACCTCACAGTGAGGGTTTTCTTGTTAATAACTAATAATTATCAGCAGTCATCTAACAAACAATAACATGAAAAACCCAAACCTAACCTCTGAACCCCAGACCTAACAAGGGCAAAATGTATGTGCATGCAACACCTCCTTCTTTGTTACTGGTACTTTGCAGTGAATGGGTCACCCTGCCACACAGGCCCGTTGACAGCATTGCTGGGTCCTGGGACAGCACCGGCTGTCAAAGTCCATCTGGCTCTCCGCCATGCAACTAGTGGGGTTGGGAGTCTCACACTCACGGATCCTGGGCCTGTACCAAGAGAACATGCAAACTAAAGGGAAGAACGGGCCCAGTCAGGATTTGAGCTCACAACCTTTCTGCTGTTTGCCAACAGCACTAACAACTGCATCAACATGTAGCCTGATTAGAGAAAAGCCACAATAAAATCAAACTTGTGCAACCAGTTCCTGTTTCTAAACATCATTGCAGTTTTATGATATAAAGTTCTCCCACCCAGGAAAAGGAATGGGTCAGATAATTAATAAAAGCCCCAAATTAACACAACATGGACATAACTACAACAACCTCAGCTGTAAACACTCATGGTTTCAGTTTCCTCACTGCAGGTTTTATTTGATTGTCTTCCTCCCCACTGAAACTCCTACAACTGGCACAATCACATTTTCAGGATTTACAAGTCTTCAGCATGCTTCACGCCAGAGAACTAGGATCACCATCCTCTGTCAACTGCTTCCTTCTATGCTGTTGAGCCTTTTCATGTGGGAATGTTAACTAATGAATGAACCTGAGACAAAAGGTCACCAACATGTCGGATGTTCCTCAGCAGTCGATCTGTGGCATCAAGGCTTGTTTTACCTAAATAAAATCTAAAACCAGGATCTCCCTGATGTCTCTCCCTGTACCGAAAACCTCCAGTGATGTCATCAGCGTCTCTCTAAACGCTCAGATGTTTTCAGGTATTACTTATGATATTCTGAAGGTTGGAGTTCAATCAGAATCACAAGTCTCCTCTTTGTTGCTCTACAGGTTTGTGGCGCTATTTCTTAGAAAATCATTTAAACAGTTTCTGTTCACTGGAAGACAAGCCCTCCAGGTGACCATGGCACTTCATTTTGACCAGGTGTGATCAGCACGGAGACACAAAGTTCAATGTTGTCTGGTTTGAATCCATCACCTAGCTTTATGTCACTAATAAAACCAGATCTGAAGCAGTTTTGACACCGAAGGAAATGTTTTACAGCAACTGTTGCTGAACCCTTCAACTCAAGAAATTAAAACCTGTTAATGTTTTTCACCCGTGTGACTCATGATCTTAACCAGCCGCGACATCAGACTGTTTCCTACTGCAGGAAGGAGACACTATATGCAAGAAAGCTCAAAAACTGGAATGTTCCAACTAAATGATCTACTACTAATGTACAGATGAAACGGACAAGGGCCCTTTGCTGCCCTCTAGTGGACAAATGAAGTATAACAGAAATGTTGGTGTCTAGTTATATAACTTCTTTACTCAGAAAGTTTGTAGATTATTTTTCTTTCGTTTAAATATGTTCTATTTCTTCATTAAAAGCTGGAGAGCAATGAATAAATCTACATGCAGAAAAATGTTCTGCTTCATCTTCCATGCTTCCATGCAGATATTATGTCTTATACAAATACTTAAAGGTTGACTTACAAATATTGTTTAATACACTTAACTAGAAATGAACTCAGTGACAGCCCTGAGAAGTTTTATTTGTTAATGATTTTTATCAAACATTCAGGTCTTTAAGGCCCTACTTCCTCTACTGCTTCCTGAGAGATCATATTTCCCCTACTTTAGCTTCCCTTCATTGGCTCCCTGTTAAATCCAGAATAGAATTTAAAATTCTCCTCCTCACATATAAAGCCCTTAATGATTTAGCTCCATCATACATCAGAGATCTGATTGTTCCATACGTTCCTAACAGAGCACTTCGTTCTCAGACTGCAGGTTTACTGGTGGTTCCTAGAGTCTCTAGAAGTAGAATGGGAGGCAGATCCTTTAGTTATCAGGCTCCTCTCCTGTGGAACCAGCTCCCAGTTTTAGTCCGTGAGGCGGACACCCTGTCTACTTTTAAGGCTAGGCTTAAAACTTTCCTTTTTGATAAAGCTTATAGTTAGAGTGGCTTAGGTTATCCTGAACTATCTTCCTTATTTTTTACCTTATTTTTTGTTCCCTCTAACCCCCAGTCGGTTGTGGCAGATGGCCGCTCACACTGAGCCTGGTTCTGGTTCTGCTGGAGGTTTCTTCCTGTTAAAAGGGAGTTTTTCCTCTCCACTGTCGCTACATGCATGCTCAGTATGAGGGATTGCTGTAAAGTCAACGCCAGTGACTGTCCACTGTCTCTACATGCTCATCCAGGAGGAGTAAATGCTGCAAGTCACTGACTGGATGCAATCTGCTGGGTTTCCTTAGATAGAAAAACTTTTTATCCAATTTGAATAAATAACTGAATCTGACTGGTTGATAGTTAGGATTAATTGAAATGTATGAACCTGACTTTTGTGAAGTGCCTTGAGACGACATGTGTTGTGAATTGAAAACTTCCTCCAGCTCTGATTTTAAATTGAGGGGGTCCTTCGCTGCCATCTAGTGGACAAATTAAGTATAACAGAAATGTTGGTGTCTAGTTTTGCTAATGTTTTAGATATGGGGTGCATGGTGGTGCAATTGGTAGCACTGTTGCCTTGCAGGAAGAAGGTCTTGGGTTCGACTCCCGGCCGGTCTTTCTGCATGGAGTTTGCATGTTCTCCCCGGGTACTCTGGCTTCCTCCCACATTTCAAAGACATGCCTGTCTGTTAGGTTAATTGCTCTCTCTAAACCACCCTTAGGTGTGTGCATGGTTGTTTGTCCTGTGTGTGAGTCTCTGTGTTGCCCTGCAATGAACTGGCGACCTGTCCAGGGTGGACCCTGCCTCCCACCCATAGACTGCTGGAGATAGGCACCAGCTCCCCTGTGACCCACCATGGAAGAAGCGGTAGAAAATGACTGACTGTTTTAGATATAACTTGTTCCGAGCTACCGCCCCCTGCTGGCGGTCAGACGCCTCGGAGCTCCTCCGGTCCTTGTTCCCCATGAAGCGATCACACACTCTATCTAAAGACTCTTAAAGGAACGACTCTCAACCAGTTTCTAACTTTTAGCTCTTTTTATCCTAAGTTAAGGCAGAGGAATGATTACAGAGATCAGCGCTGAGGCTCCCGTCTCGGACCGTCTGTTAGAGGATGACGAAGAGCCCCGATAGAAGGTCACATACAGTTTTATATCTGGCAATCCAATGCAATGGATGTGCTCTCCCTCAGTGATTATCAGTAGACTATGTGTCACCATTGTGGTGTCTATTTGTTAGATTGTGTAGTAGCGGGTGTCCATACTTAATCTAAGTGTGCTGTAGCTTTCTAATCAAACCAGTAATACCAGCTGCTCCACTATCTACCCCAGTGCTCCAGCTTCAGGTCATTTATGACAATCCTTGGGTCATCTGTCCTTGTACTGTATGTTTATGACATTCTTATCCTATTGTAACAGAAGGGAAACATTAGAACTTATACTTTACTTCACTACTGCATAAAAGGGAAAAAACAGCTATGAGCCCATTAATAAAGGTTATTCCTAATAAACTTCTTTACTTAGAAAGTTTATAGATTATTTTTCTTTCGTTTAAATATGTTCTATGTCTTCATTGAAAGCTGGAGACCGATGAATAAATCTACATGCAGAAAAATGTTCTGCTTCCGCTTTCATGCTGTTGGTGGAATAAACTCCCAGCAATAAGGGAAAATGATATGATATGTAGGAGTTACAGGACAATAAATCTTTAAAAATATCACATTCAGACGAAGAAACAGAAAAGTTTTAATAACAGAAAAGAGCAAAACGTGTAGTTAGAAAACCAGAGATTACCTCAAATGACTCCTAAAAATTAAAAAGAACATGCAACAAAATATATTTAAAACAATAAATCCAGCTATCTGGAAGAAGCTATAACATTTAATTTGTTGTACTAAAGTTTTTATTATTCCACCTTCATGTGAGAAACTCACTAGATTAACTACTGGGAACTTATTCCTCAGAAGGTCTTCTTTGATATTTGATCCTTAAATGCAAAATAAATGACTAAATAAAACGTTTATAAACGTATAATTCATTTAGTGGCAATACCATTTAAACATCAGCTGCGGTAATTTCGTGAAAATACTTTAAAATCAAAAGAATGAAACAAAATTAGATTATTAAACAAAAAGCAGTAAAATAAATGAATTTAAAATATAACTCTAACCCATTGTACACCCTGATAGTCCACAGTACTTTTGCTGCTCCAAGTCCTCAGTCTAAATCTTCTTCCTTCTAAGTGAGATAAAAATATTAGAGCCCAGATTAATACCCCTTCGGGTTTCAGGCAGATTTGGACGCTTTATTAAATCAGCAGCTTGATATTTTTGCTAAAATATTGTCGTTTTCGTCCTGTTAGCTCCTGAAAATATTCTGAATTAATCTGTATTTTCTGTCATTTTCTAACATTTTCTCGGAGCGACCAGAAGCTGGTAGAAACTTCTACTGGGTGACGTCATGACGCCGCGCTGCGCTCTGTGATTGGACGAAGGCTGGAGAAGCAGCGAGAAGTTCGTGAAGAGATATAAATAGCGGCGAGGGTGAGCAGGCTGAGGCAGATAGAGAGAAACGCACCTTCAGAGAACACCAGAAGAGCTCCACAAGAGGAGAAAGAACCACTGAACTGCTCTGCATCTAAAGTAAGTCCTCATCTCATCATCTGCTTCACACTTTTCAGAGCGACTACAGACTAAATTAATGCACTCCTTCACTGATGTAAGGACAATAGACTTTATAGAGTTTAGTCAAAACCAGAAAAATGAAAAATAGATTCCTGGTTTTATAATAATCATGTTTGAACATCTCTGAGGCTTTCACTCAACACAGCATAAAACCAGTTTTATTTTGAGCAAAAACTGCTATAAAGTCCAGTAGAAATTTAAACGGTATAATATGAGCTGTTTGTAACAGGGAATCAATCCCTCCTGAATCCTTCTTCTTCTTCTCATGTGTGTCTCTGCTTGTTTAGCCAAGATGTCTGCAGCTAAAAACGTAGCCATCGGCATCGACCTGGGCACCACCTACTCCTGTGTGGGGGTTTTCCAGCACGGAAAAGTAGAAATCATCGCCAACGACCAGGGCAACCGGACCACCCCCAGCTATGTGGCCTTCACGGACACCGAGAGGCTGATCGGGGACGCTGCCAAGAACCAGGTGGCTCTGAACCCCAGCAACACGGTGTTTGACGCCAAGAGGCTGATAGGACGAAAGTGTGATGATCTGGTGGTGCAGGCCGATATGAAGCACTGGCCCTTCAAGGTGCTTTCAGAAGGAGGAAGGCCCAAAATTCAAGTGGACTACAAAGGGGAGAACAAAGCCTTCTTCCCAGAGGAAATCTCCTCCATGGTCCTGGTGAAGATGAAGGAGATCGCTGAGGCCTACCTTGGTCACAAGGTGTCCAACGCCGTCATCACAGTCCCCGCCTACTTCAACGACTCCCAGCGACAGGCCACTAAAGACGCAGGTGTCATCGCGGGACTCAACGTCCTGAGGATCATCAACGAGCCCACCGCGGCCGCCATCGCGTACGGTCTGGACAAAGGCAAGTCAGGAGAGAGAAACGTTCTGATCTTTGACCTGGGCGGAGGCACCTTTGACGTGTCCATCCTGACCATCGAGGACGGCATCTTTGAAGTGAAGGCCACGGCCGGAGACACTCACCTGGGAGGAGAGGACTTTGACAACCGCATGGTCACCCACTTTGTGGAGGAGTTCAAGAGGAAACACAAGAAGGACATCAGCCAGAACAAGAGAGCCTTGAGGAGGCTGCGCACGGCTTGTGAGAGGGCCAAGAGGACCCTGTCCTCCAGCTCCCAGGCCAGCATCGAGATCGACTCTCTGTTCGAGGGCATCGACTTCTACACCTCCATCACCAGGGCTCGCTTTGAGGAGCTGTGCTCCGACCTGTTCAGAGGAACCTTGGAGCCGGTGGAGAAAGCTCTGAGGGACGCCAAAATGGATAAGGGCCAGATCCACGACGTGGTCCTGGTGGGAGGCTCCACCAGAATCCCCAAGATCCAGAAACTGCTGCAGGACTTCTTCAACGGCCGGGAGCTGAACAAGAGTATCAACCCGGACGAGGCGGTGGCTTACGGCGCCGCTGTCCAGGCTGCCATCCTAATGGGAGACACCTCGGGGAACGTTCAGGACCTGCTGCTGCTGGACGTGGCTCCTCTGTCCCTGGGGATCGAGACGGCCGGAGGAGTGATGACGGCCCTGATCAAACGCAACACCACCATCCCCACCAAACAGACCCAGGTGTTCAGCACCTACTCTGACAACCAGCCTGGGGTCCTGATCCAGGTCTACGAAGGGGAGAGAACCATGACCAAGGACAACAACCTGCTGGGCAGGTTTGAGCTGACGGGAATCCCACCTGCTCCACGAGGGGTCCCGCAGATCGAGGTCACCTTCGACGTGGACGCCAACGGCATTCTGAACGTGTCTGCGGTGGACAAAAGCACCGGCAAAGAGAACAAGATCACCATCACCAACGACAAGGGCCGACTGAGCAAGGAGGAGATCGAGAAGATGGTGCAGGACGCTGAGAAGTACAAAGCTGAGGACGAGCTGCAGAGGGACAAAATAGCTGCCAAGAACTCCCTGGAGTCCTACGCTTTCAACATGAAGAGCAGCGTGGAGGACGAGAGCTTGAAAGGCAAAATCAGCGAGGAGGAGAAGAAGAAGGTGATTGACAAGTGTAAGGAGATCATCAGCTGGCTGGAGAACAACCAGCTGGCTGAGAAAGACGAGTACCAACACCAGCAGAAAGAGCTGGAGAAAGTGTGCAACCCCATCATCAGCAGGTTGTATCAGGGAGGGAGGCCCACTGGTACTTGTAGAGAACAGGCAGGAGCCCACACCCAGGGGCCCACTATTGAGGAGGTGGACTGAAGGGGTCCTTCATGTGGACTCTCATCTGCTGGACTGTTAGGATGTAACTGGAACTGTTTGAAACCCAGAGTCCTTCAGGAATGAACATGAGTGTTTACATGGAAGATGATCTTTGAATCATGAACATTACTGAGATTTAAAACGTCACTTTATACTGTAGTTGTGTTTTTATGTTTAATGAATAAGTAGGAACGTCTTACCTCTATTTTTGTTGTTCATATGATAGTTGAATATATTTTTGCTCTTGCATTGTTTGTTTTCTACTGTTTTTACTTAATAAACATGATTTAATTTAAATATGTCTGTTGTGAAGTTATTTATTATTTAATCAGATAACTTTTTGTCCGTCAAATATTGTCCTCTGAATACCAGCCCAATATGGCGGTGGTATTAGAACAATAGATGAGTGATTCAAGCACTGGCATAATCGAATAGCAACCTCTGATCACACATGGAATAAATTCACAACAACTTCTCTCCAAAATATAAGGATTTACTAACCGAAACAATTCAACTCCAAGTTAAATTATTTCAGTTAACAAACGCTTTACTAGGCTGGAATCAAAATGATGCAATAATATGACAGTTCAACGTGGATATTTATAAGAACTAAAGTTTAACTTCAGGAATCAGTAAATGAGGGGATTTAAAAAAATAGCACAGTAACATAAGGATGGCAACCTTAAACCCCAGTTTATACCGTTTATCTGCAAAGAAAAAGTTGACTGGGGGTTTGTTCCTCTTTAAGGATTCAGACTTTTTACTGGTCTCTTTAAGAGTATAGTTCATCCAGTGGCTGGGGCACGACGGGTCTGTTTATTTGCTTCCAAATAAAGCCAGATGTTATAAATGTTTGTCTTTTAGTTTCAGTTTGAATCCCTGCGTGGGGTAAGATGACGACGATCCTACAGTATCTGGAGTCACCACCAGATGTCGCAGTTTACTCACATTTCTTTCTGAAATGCAGGCCGTCAAATGCTTCCTGCCAGAAATGGAGCAACCAGGCTGTTCCATCAACCAGCCCAGCTCCTCAGCACGGAGGGATGATGGAGGGAGACTTTTCCCACCAAGCAAATAACACCTTGATCTGCGTTATTCATGGTTCACCAGTTTAATACTCCAATTCTCCCATTGCACATGTTTTAACGCGTTTGTCGTCTGTAAAAAAGATTCATAAAACAAATGTTCGGAAGGATAAAGAAAGCTTGAATGACAGGCTCGTGGTGTAAATGAATATATGATATAAATACTGTAGAGGCGGAGGGGAGTATTAAGTCATACAGAATGTACATATAATACTACTGCCCATATGTACTGCAGGTAAGGAGCCCTTTCTGACCTGTCTTCACAGTGAAACAGAGCCAGAGAGACACTGCCTCGCAGCCACGGCAGCAACTGATCATCATTTATGTAGGTCGGTTTATTTTTGAAGCGGAAGTCTCACCGGAAGTGGAGCTGGTGCCGCTCGGACTCCCGCCCCAGCAGCCCGTGCCATTTTGTGTTTAGCAGGAACAAAAAACGGGAGGAGAAACGGGTCCAGATGGAGGATGGGGTGCGGGGTTTAAGTCCGATTTAGGAGTGTGTTTTAATGGTTCGGTGGGCCAGTATGTTCGGAAGTGTACCTTTGCAGGGAAACATCAGCCACACCCCGCGGAGCCGCTAATGTTGCCGTTAGCCTGTAAGCTAACGAGGCTAAGCTATTAGCTCAGGAACGGCGCAGAAGAGAGCTGCGGAGCTGGCCGTTGGAGACCCGGAAACCCTCCCATTGTCGCCTGGAAGCCGGTGCTGGACTCCAGCATCTCTACAGAATCCAAAAGGACCTGGTCGGTCATGAACCAGAAGTTCTGCTGAGAGGAGACCCGGGATATGAGGATCGAGGCTCGCTGTTATCGCTCCTGCTAACCGTTAATTTTTCGGTCCTGAGAGGAACCACAATAAGCTGCGGTGAGTACATCCACATCAGGGTCTGACGCCGGGGGCCACAGAGGGACTGACGCTGGGGGCCAACGGGGTCTGGTAATAGTCAAGGAGGCTTTGGGCCAAGGCGGCCAAAAGGAGGGTCTGGGGCTAATAGGAGTCTAAATCTGGGGGCCAAGATTACCTGCAGAGGTTCGATAGCGGGGCCAGTAGGGCCTGAGACTGAGGACCATCATGGGTCTTGGTATGGATGCCAGAGGCGGCCTACGTCCCTGTGTGTGTGTCCCTCTCCAGGGGCCGTTTAAAACCCGTAATTTGCTCCAAACGGACTTTAACCTGTCGTCTTCTTTCAGTTTGTTGCAAACATCATCAGTTTATTTTAGTTTAATGTGATTGCTAAAGGACTGAACTATGACCTGCTATTGGCTGGGAAAAACTCATGTTTGTATTCATTTATTTATTTCTTGTTTCTTATGAAGTTATCGTTTGTAAAATTCGAATAAAAAGCAGCCAGTGGCTAAAGAAAAGCCTTAAGAGCTGCAGATATGTTTTAGTCACAATGCTTCCAGTTGTTGGTTTGGTTATTCTGTGTCAGGATGGAGCTGATTAACTTGTAACGCTGGGATGTTTATGATTAGGACGGATGTTCTTACACAAAAGATCAATGTGGGCCTCATGTTTTCAGTATTTGGGACTCAGTCTTTTCCACAAAGCTTTTTACTGTATTTTTGTTGTTGGTTAGTGTATCTCTATGGATGCTGTGTGGGCAGACTCCAGCTCCAATCACACTTCGCTGCCTGTGAGCCAAACATTTATATTCTTGTAGAAATGACAAATCTCTATTATTAGCTCTGTTAAATACCTCCCACTCCCCTAGTTTGTGTGAATGTTCATTCACAGCAGGCAGGACTGTCTGTGGATCAGAGCTGGATTCAGCCATGTGACTGTGGACTTGGCACCGAGTTTACCGTCACACTTCGTGTTTAGAAAGAGCGCTGCGGAGATATTTCCCCTTTTTAGGATTCTATGGCCTCAGCTTGTTGTTTCCAAGTAGGAAGCGAAGGATACTTGTTTTCCAAGTTTGCCTGTTGGACTGTGTGATGGCAGCTCGGTTCCAAGGAAGGTGGCAGAAATAGATGGAAGACGTCGTCCGGTCTGAGGAAGCTGTTGAAGGGTCACTGTTTGTTTCAGAGACTGAAGAACTGTTTAACAACAGAAAGATCACGTTTCACAGTTCATGAGCTCGCTTGTTTTCATCAAACCTTCCCTGCAACACCAACATTTGCAACACATTTTTATGGTCTCTTACATTTTTACTTTTACTTTAATTATTTATGCTGCAGATCTTTTAAAAGAACTACAACAACCTCAACTCAGCATAGTGGTCTGTCGTAAACAGCTCCGTTCAGGAGTATAAGAGGTAGAATGAAGGGTCATATGTCATTATTTGATCATAAAGGAGGAGAACCTCTGTTAGAAATAATAGAGCTGCATGATACATTCAGCATCGCAGCATCAATATGTGCAATATTTGAACCTGAAAAGGACTTCCTGTTCAGTGTGTTATATGACTTAATGCTTGCTGGGCTGTTAAATTTTTAGTTCACGTTCTGCATATTGATAATATTTAACACCAGCTGGATGGACTCTAGCTGGGTACGTCTTTAGTGGCTGAGAGGCTAAAGCTCACAGAGGGCAGGGGAGACGTTGCTTAACGTTAAAGAAAGAAAAGAGTCGGGGAGATGTGGGTTAATTATTTATAATTGAAATCATCATCGCAGTCTGGTATTTTTCTGATATTGTTCACCCTCATGGATCATTTGAAGGGTCTTTGTTTGAGGCCTTAAATTAAACCTGAATTCTAAAGCCTCTTCAGTTACCCATAGAAAGGGGACTCCCATCTGACTGAGGAACAGCAGCCACCTTCAGGCTGCAGCAGATTTATGTGCCGCGTTTCTCTTCATGGTTGGTAGCAACTCCAGGCGTCTGCCTGCTTGCCTTGAACACCATCGGGCCACCGAGGGCCACCTCATGTATAAATGGAAACTGGTTCACTACGTTGGAGGGTGGGAAGCTGTCTCCTCGTCTTTCTCTGATCATCTTTGCTTTAAAAGGAACCAACTTCACGGATCTGCATTAAACGAGGCCCCGGAGCCGAGGGTTTATCCATTCAAGTAGTCACAGTGGCCCGGTTATGTTGTCGGCTCAACTCGAGCTTCCAGCTGACGCTCCAAGACTGAGCAGCCCCATTAACCCCATTAGATGCAGCGCTGCGCGTGTCAATACGGCTCAGTGTGCAGCTGAGATTACATTCAGTCAGATGATTCAATTTCAGGCTCTGTTTTCTTCCGCATTTATGGATTTTCATGGATTTATGTAAATCTTGGACCGTCAGTGTGATCTGGTGATACTCAACACACACATCATGTGGAGATTATTCATCCTCTCAATTAATGTTGAAACTGTTTTCATTCCTGATTAATGGGGCAGGATTTTTTGTGTGAACTATATATATATATTGATATATAAACTTCTTTCTGATGTTTAGCGTGGGGCCGAAGCAGAAAATAGTCGGCCATTTTTCCTCTTTTGTCTCTTTGTTTTTCTTTCTCATCTGACAGTTAAACTTGCTGGTCTTCCTTGTAACCGCCGGCATGCAGCAGCTTGTCTGCCGTTTATGTTCCCAGATAAACGAGCTGTTAATAAAAAGTAAAACCACCACAGAGGTGCCTGACGCACGTTAGTCTGATCAGAGTGTTTTAGAAATGTTAGATATTTTCTACATCTGTGCAATAATAAATCATTTATTTAACTGTGACACACTCAGACAACACTATGAACACCTTGTCCTTGATCCAAATTTTATGTGAAGTGTGATTTGATGTTGAATTCACCCTCTGATGCCGGATCTCCCTCTGTCCTCCAGGCCCTGGCCATGCCCTCGAATGCACGGGCTGGCAATCTGAAGGACCCAGATGTGGCGGATCTGTTCTGCAAAGATGATCCAGAGAAGCTGTTTGCGGATCTCCGAGAGATCGGCCATGGCAGCTTTGGAGCTGTGTACTTTGTGAGTAGGACATAAAAGTCTTTGTGTATCTTGAGCAGTGTCCACAGATTCTGATGCACAAGCAGATGATCGGACCCATTGAGCTGGCCTGAACATAAAACAGAGCTTCAGTCAGAAGCTGTTTCAGGACCACCTGTTGGGTATACATCTCCAGTATGGACCTTTGGAGCCATTTTGTTCTCCAGTGATCCACCGCTCAGATCTGAAGTCAGATGTCAGCTCAGGGAACCAATCAAGATGTTTTAAGGTGGAACTAAATCAGCTTTGGGTCTGGTTCTGTTGATTTGTTCAGACTAGAGTAGCTTTGACTCTAAGGTAGCTACAGACTGACGCGTTCATGAAGCTGTTTCTCAGCCAACCCACCTGAAGGTGAGATGTTATTGTTAATATACCTGCAGAACGTATTACTGAATACCAGAATCTAAACGTTGTCATTTGCCTGAAT
This sequence comes from Crenichthys baileyi, assembly GCA_036173005.1. Lineage (NCBI taxonomy): Eukaryota > Metazoa > Chordata > Actinopteri > Cyprinodontiformes > Goodeidae > Crenichthys > Crenichthys baileyi. Next base: position 366,110 of record JAHHUM010000600.1, read on the forward strand.
AAACTGGAGACATCTCGGCATGTTGCAGTACATCTGGTGATGCCTGATGCTGCATTCAGGGTCATCGGGAATAAAAGCTGTTTACTGTCATCACGCACCAACGACATTCGATTACACTAGACTGGACCCAGGGTTGGGGGAAACCTGCCCTGGTTACTCTTCCTCCAGTTGACTCTAATGAATTAAGAACTGTTGTAAGAAGCAGGAATGTTAGAGACTGGTGAATTATACTCTCACCTGGACACGTTGCTGGTACCGGCTTGGGTCCACTTTTCTGTAGCACTGATCCATGATACCACCACCAGTCTGAGCTGTTCACACGGGGCAGGATGAATCCATGCTCTCATGTTGTTTGACCAAGTTCTGATCCCACCATCTGAACGTTGCGTCTCAAATCCAGACTCATCTGACCAGGTAATGTTTTGCCAACCTGTTCTGGTCCAGTTCTGGTGGGTCTGTGTGAATTGTAGCCTCAGTTTGCTGTTCTTAGCTGACAGGAGGGGTCCCTGGTGTGGTCTTCTGCTGCTGTAGCCCGTCTGCTTCAAGGTTCCACATGTTGTTCCTTCAGAGATGGTGTTCTGCAGACCTTGGTCGGAACTAGAGGTTAATGGAGCTGCTATTGCCTTTTTATCATCTGGAACCAGTCTGCCCATTCTCCTCTGACTTCAACAAGACAGTTTCCTCCCCTCAGCTGACATGTTCTCTGTTTCAGACTATTCTCTGTAAACCTGACAGTTAGTTGTGGGTTAAAATCCCAGCAGCTCAGCAGGTTCTGAAAAACTCAGATTGGTCCATCTGGTACCAACAACCATAAAATGTTCAAAGTCCCTTAAATCCTCTTTTTTCCCTCATTGTGATGCTCGGTTTGAACTTCAGGAGTCATCTTCACCGTGTCTAGATGAATAAATGTGTAGAGCTGGACCGGTTCTGGTGACTGGAGGTTCTCATCAGCTTTTACCCTGCAGCATCCTCATGCTCGGATCAATTAACTGATTTTTCTATTCAGTTGAGCTTATTCATGTCTTTATTTAACATTGTTTAAAGGAACGTTTCGGGACAGCCACGGCCAGTTCTTATACAACTGCAAACAAAATATATCATCCATCGATCCATAGATCCGTAGATTCATATATCAATAGATTCATAGATCAATAGATTCATATATCAATAGATCATAGATCATAGATCCTTAGATCAATAGATCATAGATCCATGGATTCATATCAATAGATCCATATATCAATAGATTCATAGATCATAGATCAATAGATTAATATATCAATAGATCCATAGATTCATAGTTCAAAGATCCATAGATTCATAGTTCATAGATCCATAGATTCATAGATCCATAGATCCATAGATTCATAGATCCATAGATCAATAGATCATAGATCCATAGATTCATATCAATAGATCCATATATCAATAGATTCATAGATCAATAGATTAATATATCAATAGATTCATAGATCATAGATCAATAGATTAATATATCAATAGATCCATAGATCATAGATCCTTAGATCCATAGATCAATAGATTCATAGATCAATAGATCCATAGATCCTTAGATCAATAGATCCATAGATCATATATCAATAGATTCATATATCAATAGATTCATATATCAATAGATCCTTATATCAATAGATCCATAGATTCATAGATCCATAGATCCTTAGATCCATAGATCCATAGATCATATATCAATAGATTCATATATCAATAGATTCATATATCAATAGATCCTTATATCAATAGATCAATAGATTCATAGATCCATAGATTCATAGATCAATAGATTCATAGATCAATAGATTCATAGATCCTTAGATCAATAGATCAATAGATTCATAGATCAATAGATTCATAGATCAATAGATTCATAGATCAATAGATTCATAGATCAATAGATCCTTAGATCAATAGATCCATAGATCATATATCAATAGATTCATATATCAATAGATTCATATATCAATAGATCCTTATATCAATAGATCCATAGATTCATAGATTCATAGATCAATAGATTCATAGATCAATAGATTCATAGATCCTTAGATCAATAGATCCATAGATCATAGATCAATAGATTCATAGATCAATAGATCCATAGATCATAGATCCTTAGATCAATAGATCCATAGATCATAGATCAATAGATTTATATATCAATAGATCCATAGATCATAGATCCATAGTTCCTTAGATCAATAGATCAATAGATCCATAGATCCATAGATCCATAGATTCATAGTTCATAGACCATAGATCCATAGATCCTTAGATCAATAGATCCATAGATCCATAGATTCATAGTTCATAGATCATAGATCCATAGATTCTTAGATCAATAGATCCATAGATCCATAGATTCATAGTTCATAGATCATAGATCCATAGATTCTTAGATCAATAGATCCATAGATCAATAGATTCATAGATCAATAGATTCATAGATCAATAGATCCATAGATCAATAGATCCTTAGATCAATAGATCCATAGATCAATAGATTCATAGATCATAGATCCTTAGATCAATAGATTCATAGATCCATAGATCAATAGATCCATTGATCAATAGATCCATAGATCATAGATCCTTAGATCAATAGATCCATAGATCCATAGATTCATAGTTCATAGATCCATAGATTCATAGATCCATAGATCAATAGATCATAGATACATAGATTTATAGATCCTTAGATCAATAGATCCATAGATTCATAGTTCATAGATCATAGATCCATAGATCCTTAGATCAATAGATCCATAGATTCATAGTTCATAGATCATAGATCCATAGATCCTTAGATCAATAGATCCATAGATCAATAGATTCATAGATCAATAGATTCATAGATCCATAGATCATAGATCAATAGATTCATAGATCCATAGATCAATAGATCCATAGATCCATAGATCCATAGATTCATAGTTCATAGATCCATAGATTCATAGATCCATAGATCAATAGATCATAGATCCATAGATTCATATCAATAGATCCATATATCAATAGATTCATAGATCATAGATCAATAGATTAATATATCAATAGACCCATAGATTCATAGATCATAGATCAATAGATTAATATATCAATAGATCCATAGATCATAGATCCTTAGATCCATAGATTCATAGTTCATAGATCCATAGATTCATAGATCCATAGATCAATAGATCATAGATACATAGATTTATAGATCCTTAGATCAATAGATCCATAGATTCATAGTTCATAGATCATAGATCCATAGATCCTTAGATCAATAGATCCATAGATTCATAGTTCATAGATCATAGATCCATAGATCCTTAGATCAATAGATCCATAGATCAATAGATTCATAGATCAATAGATCCATAGATCATAGATCAATAGATCCATAGATCCATAGATCAATAGATCCATAGATCCATAGATTCATAGTTCATAGATCCATAGATTCATAGATCCATAGATCAATAGATCATAGATCCATAGATTCATATCGAATAATAGATCCATATATCAATAGATCATAGATCATAGATCATAGATCAATAGATCATAGATCAATCAATAGATAGATATAATATGATCAATAGACCCATAGATTCATAGATCAATAGATCAATAGATTAATATATCAATAGATCCATAGATCATAGATCCTTAGATCCATAGATCCTTAGATCCATAGATCAATAGATCATAGATCCATAGATTCATATCAATAGATCCATATATCAATAGATTCATAGACCATAGATCAATAGATTAATATATCAATAGATCCATAGATTCATAGATCAATAGATTCATATATCAATAGATCATAGATCATAGATCCTTAGATCAATAGATCAATAGATCATAGATCCATGGATTCATATCAATAGATCCATATATCAATAGATTCATAGATCATAGATCAATAGATTAATATATCAATAGATTCACAGATCATAGATCCATAGATTCATAGTTCATAGATCCATAGATTCATAGATCCATAGATTCATAGATCCATAGATCAATAGATCATAGATCCATAGATTCATATCAATAGATCCATATATCAATAGATTCATAGATCATAGATCAATAGATTCATAGATCAATAGATCCATAGATCATAGATCCTTAGATCAATAGATCCATAGATTCATAGATCCATAGAACAGTAAATTCATAGATCAATAGATTTATATATCAATAGATCCATAGATCATAGATCCATAGTTCCTTAGATCAATAGATCCATAGATCCATAGATCCATAGATTCATAGTTCATAGATCCATAGATCCTTAGATCAATAGATTCATAGATCAATAGATTCATAGATCAATAGATTCATAGATCCATAGATCATAGATCAATAGATTCATAGATCCATAGATCCATTGATCAATAGATCCATAGATCATAGATCCATAGATCAATAGATCCATAGATCCATAGATTCATAGTTCATAGATCCATAGATCCATAGATTCATAGATCCATAGATCATAGATACATAGATTCATAGTTCATAGATCCATAGATCCATAGATCAATAGATCCATAGATTCATAGTTCATAGATCTTAGATCAATAGATCCATAGATCAATAGATCCATAGATCAATAGATTCATAGATCAATAGATTCATAGATCCATAGATCCATAGATTCATAGATTCATAGATCCATAGATAGATCATAGATCCATAGATTCATAGATTCATAGATCATAGATCAATAGATCATAGATCCATAGATCCATAGATTCATAGTTCATAGATCCATAGATTCATAGATCCATAGATCAATAGATCATAGATCCATAGATTCATAGTTCATAGATCCATAGATTCATAGATCCATAGATTCATAGATCCATAGATCAATAGATCATAGATCCATAGATTCATATCAATAGATCCATATATCAATAGATTCATAGATCAATAGATTAATATATCAATAGACCCATAGATTCATAGATCATAGATCAATAGATTAATATATCAATAGATCCATAGATCATAGATCCTTAGATCCATAGATCCATAGATCAATAGATTCATAGATCAATAGATTCATAGATCAATAGATCCTTAGATCAATAGATCCATAGATCAATAGATCCATAGATCAATAGATCCATAGATCATATATCAATAGATTCATATATCAATAGATTCATATATCAATAGATCCTTATATCAATAGATCCATAGATTCATAGATCCATAGATCCTTAGATCCATAGATTCATAGATCAATAGATTCATAGATCCTTAGATCAATAGATCCATAGATCCATAGATTCATAGATCCATAGATCCTTAGATCAGTAGATTTATAGATCCATAGATCCATAGATCAATAGATCCATAGATCAATAGATTCATAGATCCACAGATCATAGATCAATAGATTCATATATCAATAGATTCATATATCAATAGATCCTTATATCAATAGATCCATAGATTCATAGATCCATAGATCCTTAGATCCATAGATTCATAGATCAATAGATTCATAGATCCTTAGATCAATAGATCCATAGATCAATAGATCCATAGATTCATAGATTCATAGATCCTTAGATCAGTAGATTTATAGATCCATAGATCAATAGATTCATAGATCCACAGATCATAGATCAATAGATTCATAGATCAATAGATTCATAGATCCATAGATCATAGATCCATAGATCAATAGATTAATAGATCAATAGATTCATAGATCAATAGATCCATAGATCAATAGATCCATAGATCAATAGATCCATATATCCATAGATCAATAGATTAATAGATCCTTAGATCAATAGATCCATAGATCCTTAGATCAATAGATTCATAGAGCCATAGATCAATAGATTAATAGATCCATAGATCAATAGAGCCATAGATCCATAGATCATATATCAATAGATCAATAGATCCATAGATCAATAGATCCATAGATCATAGATCAATAGATTCATAGATCATAGATCAGTAGATCCATAGATCCTTAGATCAATAGATTCATATATCAATAGATTCATATATCAATAGATCCATATATCCATAGATCAATAGATTCATAGATCATAGATCAATAGATCCATAGATCCTTAGATCAATAGATTCATATATCCATAGATCAATAGATTAATAGATCCATAGATCAATAGATCGATAGATCCTTAGATCAATAGATCCATAGATCCTTAGATCAATAGATTCATAGATCATAGATCAATAGATCCATAGATCATAGATCAATAGACTCATAGATCATATATCAATAGATTCATATATCAATAGATTCATATATCAATAGATCCATAGATCAATAGATCCATAGATCATAGATCAATAGATTCATAGATCATAGATCAATAGATTCATAGATCCTTAGATTCATAGATCCTTAGATCCATAGATCAATAGATCCATAGATCATAGATCAATAGATTCATAGATCATATATCAATAGATTCATAGATCCTAGATCATAGATCCATAGATCATAGATTAATAGATTCATAGATCCTTAGATCCATAGATCAATAGATTCATAGATCATATATCAATAGATTCATAGATCCTAGATCATAGATCCATAGATCATAGATTAATAGATTCATAGATCATAGATCAATAAATCAGTCTAACCACATGAACACCAGCAAGTCTCCAAGTGCATTCAGTCAAATGTGGTCCTAGTTAAAGTACAACAGAGGCAATTATGCCAATACATAAAAGGTGGTTGATTTGAGTTCCCGGAGTTTAGATTTATCCTGAATGCAGCTCAGAAGCTCTGTCTGCGCTCTGGACTGCTGTGGACGTAAGCTCAGCTGGCTGAAACCTAGTTGTATGTTCTGTACATGTGGGCCGTGCACGGCTTCACAGAACAAATAGGAAGGTACTGGAGGCTGCGTGTGTTCCTGATCCTGGTTTGTGCTCACATGGATCAGAACATTTAGCTTATTTTCCACAGAGTCTGAGCTGCAAGCTGGGTTCATTTCTGTTGGTTTTCACAGAAAAACCTTCTTTGCATACTGTCCTTAATGAAGAAAGTGTGAATGTGAAAATGTGTCCATCTCGTTAGAAATCAGTGGGAAGTGTGTGTGTGTCCCGTCACCTGTAACCTGGTTCTGAGTGGTAGACAAACACCTCCATACTGTTCTGCTGCTGAATGTCTGAGTTTCAGAGCATCTTTAAAGCCCATCAGAGCCGAGCTGCAGAGAAACACTCGACTCTACGTTTCCATCGCTGTCCTCGGGCTGCATGACAGGACTGCATCATTCCAGTGGGGAGGGTTGGTGCACATTTCATGTTATTTAGCTGCAGAAACAGCAGTTAGTGAGTCAGGTCAGAGGCCACGTTCTCTGTGCTGTAGCGACGTCATTCAGGGTTGGTGAGCAGCATCATCTGAACTTCATCTTGGAAGAAGAAACCTTTTGTCTACATTGAAAAACATGAAGCAAATGTAGTGTTCTTTGTTAATCTCTGTCTGGTCCTTAAAATCGATCCATATTCTGCAGCATGGGAAGGATTCAGGACGTTTTCTTTCGTCTGTGAGCCTTGATGACACGCTGAACGGTTTAAAGGTTGGGCTGGAAATCAGGATTTACTGAAACAACTAACCGGGTCACTGTTGGCTTTCAGCTCTAAGCTCACTTCTGACACGGTGCTGCTGGGATTAAAGGAAGCTGATTCAGGAGCCTCCATGATGAATTTTTAAATAAGATTTTAATCTGGATTTAACACCAGTGTGTATACATGGAAAACAGGACTCGTGATGGGACACAATCAGTGATGCAGCGTCTCAGAACCATCCCCACTTAAGGTTCATATGTCAGAATGTGAAGTCCAGCTTTTCCCGGATAGATTCATCCTATAAACATGTTCATTGGTCGGATCCTTCCCTGTTTAAATCTGCTGCTTCTGTTCAGATTACCAGAAGGGTCTCGTCAAGTAAGGGATGAAGACTCGACTGTTGAAAGGGCCAAACTGAGTGATAGTTAGCTGCTAACTGGGTGGAGAAACATGGGAAACATCTTTGACTTGTTAATGTTCCTGAAGGATGTGATGAAGATCACTGACTCTTGCAGCAGGTTCTTCTCCTCCTTCATGATATGATGACATGACCTGGTCTCTAATGATCTCCTGTGCAGCAGATCAGTGTCTGGTTCTCCTGGACAACATGGAGGTGTGAGTGAGCTCAGACGGGAAGCTTCTGAAGTTTCATCAGCCTCTCTTTTTTTCTGATGAACTCTTTGCTTTTGTGTCATGCAGGCCCGAGACGTGCGCAACAATGAGGTGGTGGCCATTAAGAAGATGTCGTACAGCGGCAAACAGACCAATGAGGTAACACTGTCCAACCCATGAGGTTTGTCCTCACAGATCCGTGCAGCGAGCTGCTCATGGTGGTGGACATTACTCCACAAAGAATGACATGACCACCCTCACAGTCTTCTGTTGTTCTGTGTTGATATGCTGTAAACATGACAAAGCTGATGCTGCCAGTCTGTTGATAAACCAAACCATGTTGTGATGTGCAGAAATGGCAGGACATCATTAAAGAAGTGAAGTTCCTGCAGAAACTTCGCCACCCCAACACTATCGAGTATCTGGGCTGTTACCTGAAAGAACACACAGCATGGGTAGGTACTGTCGGACATCTCTAAAGGTCCGTTTCCACACAGATCTGCATCAGCTAACTGTGTCTGCATGATCCGTCTCTCAGCTGGTGATGGAGTACTGCCTCGGTTCGGCCTCAGACCTCCTCGAAGGTTAGTTCTGCTTTGCACGCTGACCATTTTCACCTCCGCTTCTCTGTCTGGGTTTCATTTCTGCTTTTCCTTTTCCAGTTCACAAGAAGCCCCTCCAGGAGGTGGAAATAGCTGCTATCACCCATGGTGCTCTGCAGGGATTAGCATATCTACACTCTCACAACATGATTCACAGGTAAGATCTGGGGTTCTGCTTCGTTAGTTCATCACTTGTGTGTCGGGTCAGAACTGTTGATGATGATCAAATCCAGTGATTGTAAAACGGAGGCAGAAATCTCCCAAACAAAAGCATCAGGGATTCATCCGCAGACAGTACGAACATACCAGATGTAGCTTGGTTTAGAAGCTGAGCTGCACCTGAACTCTGGACCCGACCCGATGGCAGCAGACTGCTTTGAGATGGAGGGGTGTGAGGTTGGTAGCTTGGCCCAGATGAAGAACATCCTGTATCCTGGGTGGTTCATCATCAGATGATCAGAGACTCGAGCTATGGAAGGACATACCCACCAGGTTCCTCAGTAAACCTTCTGTGAGAAGGATGGAAGGTTGACCACCAGATGACCAGAGGAGGAACTTCTCCATTGTTGCGATGTTCTGACAGTCGGAGCCCCGGACCCATTAATGTTCCTGCTGGTTCGCCATTCAGCTGCCATTAGAAACACAGAAGCACGGCTCGATGTGTGTTCTGATGATCCGACACTAAACTGCTGACAGGATTTCTGAGCAGAATCTGGGCCTGCATGTGATTCATGCTGAGGCTGCATGAGTTCAGGTCCAGCTGACCTCCTGGGTTTAAGCACTTTAAGCTGTTTATAATGTTAAGAGATGAATTCCTACCAGACGACCTCATAAATAACACATGCGGTAGTTATAAGCAGCTCGCATAGAAACGATTTCATTTTCAGCAGTTTAACAGGAACAGATTGTTTCTCCTCTGCAGTGGAACTGAGGCTCAACCTCAGTCTCACCGTCTCTGACATTCACAACAGGATGAATATTCAAGCAAATAAAAAGGCTTTAGTGAAGCTGGAGCTATAATGAGTCTGTTTATTAGATTTGCAGTAAATGTCTTTTAAATCAATAATTTATGTAAAATTGTGTCTTAGTTTAGGGAGATGAGTCTTTCCGATAATTTGGAGGAAAGAATTGATGACTTGGAAGCAGCCGTTCATCGGGAGCCACACCGCTAGCTGCAGGGCATTTATCCACCTGGGCAGCAGAGCTCAGCCAAGTTACTGTCAGTTATCGTCAGCTTTCTGATAGGGTATCTGCCCTAGAACCGGTCCGCTGTGTTTTACTGACTGCGTCTGTTGGACTGAAGCAGATCACCGTAAACGCAGTCTGCAGCTGAGCTTCACTTTCTCTCTCAACAGGTGAAGCTCAGTTTGCTCTGCTTGTAAAAACATGACAAACAGTCTCGATGCAGGGCGTGTTTCATTCTGCACACTCTAATTAGCTGCTTACATTAGACACAGAAGAGGTTGGACCGCCTGCAACATCCAGGCGGTCCAACAGTTCATCTGGTGCAGAACAGGAATGTTTGTCTTCTCACGTTCGCTGTAAGACAGGAAGGAAACTTCCAAGAAATGCTGTAGTTTGATGAGGTTAAACCTGTGACTGATGCTACCTTCTAGCTTCACCAACACAGCAGGAAAGCGTCGTCTTCTAGTGCTGTTGACCCATTTTCAGCACATAATATATTATTATTTTATAGAGAATTATCCTCTTCTTTGTGGGTTGTTATTGGATCTCGTTGCTGCTGCGTTGTCTTTTCTGGGCTCAGGTTGCTTTCTGGTGTCAACAAGGTTTAAATGGTAAATGGACTGAACTTCTATAGCGCCTTTCCAGTCATACTGACCACTCAAAGTGCTTTACACTAGAGCCACATTCAACCAGACGCACACATTCATACACCGATACACAGATTAGTAGGCAGTTTCAGGTTAAGTGCCTTGCCCAGGGCACATCGTGGCAGGAAGAAGCTGGAATCAAACCCACAACCCTTGGATTGCAAAACAACCACTCTTCTCACTGAGCCACAGCCAATCCTCAGGTCCAAACCTGCTGGGATTCAAGTAGTTTTGGTGACACGGCAGAGAAGGTTTCCTCTGGGAAATGTTTGGGTCAGAACCTCGGTACTGCTATCTGGATCTGCCACACTTGTACCCAGCAGTCACAGCTAGCAGGGCTACCAATGGAGAAACCATTTCCTGTTACGCTAAGCTAACTCGGTTTACAGCTGGCTTCTGGTCTGTTAACTTTGGTTTCCAGGCTTTCTCCAGAATGGCCTCACATAAAATAAGCGTGTAGCTGCTGGGGTCTGTTGTGCAGTTTGTCTCAGGTGGACGGCGTCTAAATGAGTCCCAGACTTTGCTCCAGCTGATTGTTGATGTTGATTATCTACTGCAGAGACGTGAAGGCGGGGAACATCCTGCTGACGGAGCCCGGTCAGGTCAAACTGGGCGACTTCGGCTCTGCCTCCATCGTGTCTCCGGCCAACTCCTTCGTAGGAACACCGTACTGGTGAGCGCTGAGCTGCGGCTGCTGTTTCTGTTCAGAGCAGATGCACAGGAGCATCTGCAGGAGATCAGCTGATGCAGACTCCTCTGGCCTTTATCCCAAACACTAATGTTTTGTTTTTATTGTGCCCAAAGCGGCTGTTTGACGGTAATGTTTGAAGTTCATCAGAGATGTCATTGTCCTGCTGTGTGCCGTGTTGCAGGATGGCTCCTGAGGTGATTTTAGCCATGGATGAAGGTCAGTACGATGGGAAGGTGGACGTCTGGTCGCTGGGAATCACCTGCATAGAGCTCGGTATGACCTGCTGAATCCATCACCTGGTGCTTCATGACTGAATGAGAAGGTCAGTGGTGTTTAAAGACGCTTTGTTGCTTCCACAGCTGAGAGGAAGCCGCCGCTGTTCAACATGAACGCTATGAGTGCCTTATATCAGATCGCTCAGAATGAAAGCCCCGTCCTGCAGTCCAACCACTGGTGAGAGAACATCTCTCCTTATCTTCAGTCTGCCTTTAGCACTGGAGAGCAACGGCTCTTAAATCATCTTGTTTCCTTCCTGCAGGTCTGATTCCTTCCGCAGCTTCGTTGACTCGTGTCTGCAGAAGATCCCCCAGGACCGGCCCACGTCAGACGTCCTGCTAAATGTGAGCGCGCTCGTCCGGTCCACTTTGTGAAGCACGTTTCCCTGCTTCATCTGTTGTCTCCTCCCTCCTCCTGCAGCATCGCTTCCTGTGCCGTGAGCGTCCACTGACGGTAATCATGGATCTGATCGCTCGGACCAAGGATGCCGTAAGGGAACTGGACAACCTGCAGTACCGCAAGATGAAGAAGATCCTCTTTCAGGAGACGCAGCAGAATGGCCCCGTGTCCGAGGGAGGCGAGGATGAAGAGGTGAGTAAAAGTAAAAAGTCCATTGAAGCATAGTTGGATCAGAGCTGCATCTGCTGTGATGAAGAAGGAGCTGAGCAGCTAGGTGAAGCTCTGGATCTTCTTCTGTGGTGAAACCAGGTCTTATAGGGCTTTAAACATTTTACCCAGCCACTTCAGCTCCACAGTACCCGTCTTCCCAGCGTCACGGCACGTGTTTACGTGAACTTACCAGGAACCCAGCAGGTTGTGGAAGCACATTACATAGTAACCAAGACAACGGGGCAGGGGACAGAGGAAAAGTGGCACAGCAGCAAAATTACTCAGTTTGGTGACAAATGAAACTGATGATCAGGACATAAACAGCAGTTGTCCCATCATTATGTCCACTAAAACCGATCCGGCCCGTTTCTGTCTCCTTCAGACTCTCAGCTGGTTCCTCTCAGGCTGCTCTGGATCTACTGGGCTGACGTGAATGAACTTTTTAAATAAGTTTAAAGAAATGTTTTACCTGCTGAGATCTCCTCAGAGCCAACATTTACAGTTCATCAGCCCATCATCATGCAGCTATACTGCGTAGAAAAAATTCACTTCTTTGCTCGGTTTATTTATATCGTGCAGCTTTGCGTTCAAATGTAACATTAGTCACGATGCAGCCAACACCTCTGAACCTCTGGCCTCCTGTTAGACCCCTTCTCTGATGGAAACATTCAGCCTCAGCTTGGAGAACTCTGATTGGTGGGCGGAAGACCCACCAACTTTCAGAAATGATATGATTGGTTGAATTTCCAACACCTCTAAAATTCCAGAAGGACGTACCAATCACCAAGCTGAGGCTGTCCTTTGTCTGCCTAGCAACAGAGCTGCATGATTTCTGATAGGATGAAAATCTGTTGCTGTTAAAGAAGACTCTGTTTACCCAGGGTTTAGTTCATTTATTTCAAAACATTATTAAATAATAATTTCAGATGTAAATATGACATTTTAGTTTTGATTAGTATGAAGTCCATTCATAAACAATAATTCTTATACAATGACATTTGAAGTTCAGAGCACCTTTTTGTTGGACAGAGGCAGGGGGGTGGACTGGCTTCCAGGACCACCTGTGGGTTCGTGGGTTCAGGGCGTAGAGCTGCTGTCGCGCTCGGCCCCGTAGGACGCTCAGCTGAGTGGAGCTCACCCCCCCACCCATATCAAAGATTCTTCAGGTTGAAGAGGGGTTGAGATCTGGGCTGGGTTTCATTGAGGTGGACCGGTCTAACGTGTTTGGGCTGGAAACTGTCAGATCTGGCAACCCTGGCTGCAGCCATGGCCACAGGTGGTGTTGATGTCTGCTAAAGACCTCAGTCATAATTCAGATGAAGTCATGTGATCGTCTGAAATTAAAGGTAATATCTCAGAACCAGAGCAGCACCAACCGCTCAGCCGATCGGCCTGAATGTTTCATGAGGCTGGGGGGTCAGCTTCATTCGGCCAGCACACCACGATGCCTCCACTACCTCCCCTCCCTCCAGTCAGAGGATTAGCTCAGCTTGCGCTGCAGAGTGGACCTGGAAACACGAAGGAGCGCCACAGGGCCGGCTCACCGTGAGCAGCAACAAATTAAAACATTTCTGACTTGGACTAGATGAACTCAAGCCGGCGGGGTGGAAAGTAACGAATTACATTTAGTTGCGTTACTTTAATTAAGTACGATCTGTCTGTAATTTGCACTTTTTAAAGTAGTTTACAAAAGCTGAACTTTTAAAAGTATTTTACTCAGTTATATTTTAACTCCCGTCTATTACTGAGTAACAATAAAAATGCGATTAAATTGGCAACAGCGGCGATCTGTCGGCTGGGTTAGGAATCAGATCCCAGCATGGAGGCAGTTCGTTGGGTAAGTGGACGTATCTGGTTTATGTTCAACACTGTGACCATGGAAACATGCTGAATTAGATTTTTACAATGAATGTCAATAATGTCAGTGTTTTCTAAAGCTGAAAACAGGATCAGCCACTTAGTTTGGAATCAAGTATTTCAAACTATTATCATGTTGGACAAAGGATGGGATGGAGATCAGAAGCGCCTGGTTCTGGAGAAGAGCAGAACCACAGAGAAGCTTCATAGATGTAGTGAAGGATGCTGAGATGGAGGAGATGATCAGCTGCAGAGAATCCAAAACCCAACAGCTGACGGAAGAAAATGATGTTTACTATAAGACCTCCTAAATATTCATAATGTCAGATGTTGACATGTTTTAGTTTTGTGCTGCGGTTTTATTTATAAATGTTATAAATGTTTTAGACCGACATCTCCTTTCCTCTTTGTCCTAAAGATGCTGCAGAGTGAGAAGATCATAGATGGTGGATGAACAAAGACGTTACTCATAGTGAACAGCGTAGATGTTCCGATACAGCAGCTTTCTGATCTTCTTCCAGTTGGAAATTATTTTGTTAAAAGTCAAGAACCTTTGTGGCTTTGTTATCGTTTATCTTATAGACTAAATATGTACACATTTATAATCGTTTTGGCCAGCTGGGGATAAAATCATCCCGTTGGTTCTGTAGCTGTGTCCGTATATATATTTATAGGCCTTTATGTTTCATTAAAACTTCACCCTGCAGCTGAAGGTGGGCCAGTTGGTCAGGAACTCTTCCCAGTCCGTCCCTGGACAGAGGGATGTCTGAGTTCCCTCTTGGAGCTTCTGGCTCTGCGACTCAAGCTCAGATAAGCAGAAGAAATCTGATGGATGGATTTTTGGAACTCTTCAGAGATCAGAGAAGTTGCTGAGAGATGCTTGGAGTTAAATCTAGAAGCTCTGCAGTGAAGAACGTGTTCATGGGTTCAGTTCAGCAACCTAGGGCAGTCACCTAGGGCGCCATCTGCTGGAGGGGTTCTGCTGCTTCCCAAAATAATGTAAAAAATAAACCAAACAAATATGAAGGTGAAATAAGTGATAATGTGCAGCGCTGACCGGCACGTGTTGACCGCATGCTGCATTAAAAATAAAAACTCCTCGTTCTCATGGACCTCCCACCACCATCAATCGGTTCTGTACGGTAAACTGGACCTCCTGGCCCATGAACCACAATCAGCTGATCCAAACGGAGTAGGTGAAGCAATGGTGAGATGATTTCACTGTTGGTTTTTCTGTTCAGAGTGAACACCAAGCTCTAACCTTCAGTTGAGCTCCATAACGTTATTCTCCTGCTGAAGATCTGGAGGCTTTGAATCAGAGGCCAACTTCTGTGTGTTTTCCACTGGAACCAGCTGTGAGCTGATGATGTTAGAACATCTTCATGTGAGCTCACCTGCTGGATGGTTGTTGGACTGCTCTGTGAAGGTCCGAATGAAATGAATGAAATGTCCTTTTGCTCCATGTCGGGCCCATTATGGTTTATAGTTTGCATCTTGATGTCCAAACAGCCAAAGCTGTGTGGACACACATCTGTCCTCATGTCTAGGGCACCAAAAACCCAGGAGCTGGAAACATCTAGACCGGTAGAAACATTTCCACAGCTTTCCAGGAAGATGATGGCAAACCTTCAGGTTAGGGCTGCAGACAGTTCCATGTTTCAGATGTTAGTCGGGCAGCTGTAGCGTGGGATGGTGGACCTCTGTGAGTTATCTGTGGGACCACAGCCTGAAGGTCAACGGTTTGAGAATGAGACCTTAGGCCAGGTGTTATCTTCTGACCTGTCAGGAGGAACCATCCTGAACTTTCTTTATTCTGTTAGCTCTTCAGGTTTCCTCAAGGTCTTCCAGAGTTGTTCTTTAGACCTCAGCTGCTTCTTGGTTCACTTTGTGTAGCTGTGAATCATTTGGACATGAGTGTAGATATATTATATGTAGATATGATAATGAAGACCCCTCTCACTGTGGCATGAAGCTGCTCTGCAGCAGCAGGAACCGAGGAACCTGGAAATGAAGCTTGATCTGTGAAGGAAATGAAAACCTCCTGAGATCATTAAACATGATGTGTGTTTGTCAGGAGGTGGAGCAGTACCTGCTGCAGACCGGTACCGTTAACAGCATGGAGAGCTCCCAGTCCGTACCCAGTATGTCCATCTCGGCCAGTTCCCAGAGCAGCTCGGTCAACAGCCTGGCCGACGGTTCTGATGACAGCAGCAGCGAGATGGCCATCATGCAGGAGGGGGAGAACACGGTGACGTCCAACAGCTCCATCATCCACCGCCCCACAGTAAGCTGCAGCACCAGTTCACTAAGAGTCCTGGTCCCAGTTCTGTGTAGCGAACCGGTCAGAACAAACCCTGGGCTCAGTTCTGTGTGGGATCTATGACAATCTAACCTTCTCCATCCTCTGCAGGGTCAGGACAACATCTATGACGATCCGTATCAGCCAGAGATGGATCAGCCCCAGGCCCCCTCAGCCGGGCGCCGTCGAGCCTTCTACCGTAACCGGGACCACTTCGCCACCATCCGGACCGCCTCTTTGGTAAGTTCCAGCAGAACGGAGCACAGCTGAGGTCAAAGGTTCTGTTCCTGATGATGTAGGTTCTGGAGTGAAGGATCAGAAACAGGTGCAGTGATTCTGCTGCCGTTTCCTGAATGTTCTGCCATGTTCTGATCACCTGCTCAGATTAAATCAGGGTCCACGGTGGACGTCCACTCGGACTCGTCCATCCGAGAGGACCCGTTTTCAGATTCTAGGATTAAACCACAACCAATCCAGACTGGTCCCCAAAGAGAAGTGGGCCGGGTTTGGTTCTGTAACACATCAATATGAAGGCGTACTGGAGTGGGCCGAGCTTCCTCTGTTTCTCTGTGTTCTTCAGGGTCTGGACCCGTTTAAATCCAAACCTGCTGTGATGGGATTTTTGGTTTGTTCTGAATTATTTGGATCATTTAGTTGGTTTTGTTTATTTTGTCTTTGTGATGCATGCTGGGATTTTATCTGAACGGTTCTGTAGAACTAAACTGGACTTACTTACCCTCTAAGATCAGGATCATGAACCGGTCCTGTGGTTTTCTGACTGGGTCGGGTTTAGATGCCAAATATATATATTTTAAGGCTTAAATAAATTGGAGCTCAAAGACAGGACATTCCGGGTCAGACTTGACTGATCCAAGTTGGTCCAGATGACAGAACGCTGTGGAATGGGCCTTTACCAGATCTATGGAGAATATTAAGAAGGTCCGACATGTTTGAGAAGCTGCCGGAACAATCCAGAACTATGGTTCTGCAGCCCGGTTTGTACATGAACGAGGAGCGGTTGAACATACGTTGGAGGGAACTTTGTTGTTTCCAGTTCAGTAAAAAGCTGCTGAACGTTGTCTTGGATCTCGGTACCGTGGATTCTGATGGGACGATTGAAGCGAGAAGTTCTATTTCCATCGTACGGTTGACGGGTTGTTCTGTCGGGTTTCTTCCTCTGAATCAACCTGCTGACCTCTTCTAGGTGACCCGTCAGATCCAGGAACACGAGCAGGGCTCGGCGCTCCGGGATCAGATGTCCGGCTACAAACGGATGAGGCAGCTGCACCAGAAGCAGCTAATGGGCCTGGAGAACAAGCTGAAGGCAGAGATGGACGAGCATCAGCTGAAGCTGGACAAGGAGCTGGAGAGCCAGAGGACCAACTTCTCCGCAGAGTTGGACAAGCTGGCCCGGAAGAACCAGGCCATCCTGGAGAAAGAGGTCATCATTCAGCTCCACACCAGCCACCTTTCTGTTTCTGGCTTCATGCTGTTTTATGAGATGTTTCTTCTGTATGTGTTCTGCAGATTAAAGCAGCTCTGGCAGAGGAGAAGAAGTTCCAGCAACAGATCCTGGGCCAGCAGAAGAAGGAGCTCAACTGTTTACTGGACTCCCAGAAGCGTCAGTATCGTCACCGCAAGGAGCTGCTTAAAGAGGTAGGAGCCGACACGGATCTGGAGCACAGTTCTCTCTCATCGTTGTTCTGAACCAGCATCTGAGATGTTCCTCCTTCCTATGCTTGGAACAGGAACTCAGCGAGAACCAGTCGACCCCCAAGAGAGAGAAGCAGGAGTGGTTGATCCATCAGAAGGAGTGCATGCAGCAGGTGATGGCGGAGGAGGAGGCCAACCTGCTGCGGAGGCAGAGGCAGTACTACGACTTGCAGTGCCGCCAGTACAAGAGGAAGATGCTGCTGGCCCGACACAACCTGGAGCAGGACCTGCTCCGAGAGGTACCGGCTCCTTCCTAAACGGATCCCAAAACATTCCCCGTCGTCCAAAACCTGAACGGTAACCTGCTTGTTGTCTCTGTCAGGAGCTGAACAAGAAGCAGATCCAGAAGGACCTGGAATGTGCCATGCTGCTCCGACACCACGAGTCTACCCAGGAGCTGGAGTTCCGGCAGCTCAGCACGGTCCAGAGAACTCGAGCCGAGCTGATTCGGACACAGCACCAGACTGAGCTCACCAACCAGATGGAGTACAACAAGCGGCGTGAAGAAGAGCTCCGACAGAAACACACCGTGGAGGTCCGGCAGCAGCCCAAGAGCCTCAAGGTATCCTGGAAAAGTTCTCTGCTTTCTTATTCAGCTGTGAGGGACTGAATCCGAATTCTCCTCAGGTTCATCCCATCTGATGAAGGTAGGAGGCAATAATGTCTGTCTGGTTGTTTCAGTCCAAAGAGGGGCAGATAAAAAGGCAGTTCCAGGAGACCTGCAAGATCCAGACTCGGCAGTACAAAGCTCTGAGGAACCACCTGCTGGAGACCACTCCCAAGTCTGAACACAAAGTGGTGCTGAAACGGCTCAAAGACGAGCAGACCCGGAAGCTGGCCATCCTGGCCGAGCAGTACGACCACTCCGTCAACGACATGCTGTCCACGCAGGCTGTGAGCAAGGCAAGAAACCACCGGGATACAGTCAGAATACTGCCAGCCTTTCCCAGTAAACCCAGTAAAAATCCTGATGACATGTTTGTCCCTGCAGCTCCGGCTGGATGAGACGCAGGAGGCGGAACACCAGGGGCTCCGGATGCAGCTGCAGCAGGAGCTGGAGCTGCTCAACGCCTACCAGAGCAAGATCAAGA
Organism: Crenichthys baileyi; assembly: GCA_036173005.1. Classification (NCBI taxonomy): domain Eukaryota; kingdom Metazoa; phylum Chordata; class Actinopteri; order Cyprinodontiformes; family Goodeidae; genus Crenichthys; species Crenichthys baileyi. The sequence continues at coordinate 385,285 of JAHHUM010000600.1, forward strand.
TCCACACGGACAGCCAGCACGAGCGGGAGGTGAAGGAGCTGGAGCAGAGGGTGTCGATCCGCCGAGCGCTGCTGGAGCAGAGGGTACCGTCCCTTCAGCCCGACCCAGCTGAAACTGGGAAGAACGCAGTTTCAGGTACAGATCCCAGTTGATCACTAACACTGCATGTTTTGTCTCCATCAGATCGAGGAAGAGATGATTTCTCTGCAAAACGAGCGCTCCGAGCGCATCCGGACCCTGTTGGAGCGTCAGGCCCACGAGATCGAGGCCTTCGACTCGGAGAGCATGCGACTGGGCTTCAGCAACATGGCGCTGACCGGAATCTCAGCCGAAGCCTTCAACCAGGGCTACCCGACACCCAGCCCGTCCTCGGGCTCCGGCGGCTGGCCTTCCCGTCCCGTCCCGCGCTCAGGCAGCCACTGGAGCCACAGCGTGCAGAACTCGCTGGCCACCCCGTCCTGGCGCAGTCAGAACCACGGCGGTAGCTTCAGCCGGGCCGAGTCGATGGCCTCGGCCCACGGGCTCATCAGGGACAGCGAGCTAAGTAAGAGCGGCCGTGGCCACGCCCCCTCCTCGTCTTCATCCCATCATCATCATCATCATCATCATCACCAGCAGCAGCAGCAGCTTTACCAGCACCACCAGAGCACGCCGCAGCTGTACCGTGACGACCGAGACACCAGGGAGCGCGAGCGGGCCCGGGAGTGGCCTGGAGGAGCAGGAGCAGGAGGAGGAGGAGGAGCAGGAGGAGGAGGAGGTCACTACTCCCATCATTCCCGAGGCCTCCAGCAGCTCTCCTACCATGCCTCTTCCCAGTCCCTGGCCGTCCTGCCTCCTGCACCGCCTCCTCCCATTTCCTTCTCCTGCTCCTCTCCTGCATCCTCTGCATCCTCCTCCTCATCCTCACAAGGCGGATACGGAGGCGGGGGCCTGAGCGTCAGGGGCCCTGGCATGGCCCTCAGGAACAGCCCCCAGCCACTGAGGAGGACAGCCTCTGGAGGCCCGGGGGGGAGTGGCGGGAGCGACGGTGGGCTCAGCAGGAGCACATCTGTCACCTCCCACATCTCCAACGGATCAAACCTCTCCTTCTCCTGAAACCATCCCAGTTCTCCTCTTATCTGATCGTCAAGCTTCATCCTGCTTCTCCGATGAAAACTAACCAGGGGACCATCAAAGAGCTCTGAGGAACACCATGGAGCTCCAAGCTACTCTGAAGAAGACTATAGAGTTCTGAGATGCACCATGGGACTTAAAGACGGTCCACAGAATACCATAGAGCTCCATGGTGTGCTGAGGAACACCAGTGACCTCTGAGCTGCTCCAAGGAATAACCCAGTTCTTTCAGACTGGTCCAAGGAGGTCCAAACTAATGCGAGAAAATACCCCTGAACTGTGAGGAACACCACAGAGATCTAACAGCTCTTCACGTGGAGCCCTGAGGAGCATCACGGAGCTCCTAGCTGCTCTGAGATGCTCCTAGCCAACACCAGAGGCAGGATGACGACTAACTCTCAGGGAGGGGAGACCTTCAACTCGACCTCAATTAATCGGATGGAAAAGCGCAGATGACCTCTCATCAGAACATGCAGGAAGGTTCGGTCCTTTGAGTCTCTTCAGAGCAAAATCCCAGAGGTGCACAGAAGCCGTGACATCATCAGGAACCTGAACGAGTCGTGTTGCAGAACCAACAAGTGGATCAGTGGCGTCTCCTCCATGGAGGGTCCCAATGAATCTGCCTGCTGGTTCTGACCCGCTGAATTGCACAGAGATGAAGGCTGACTTGGTTTGAGCTTCGGGTTTCAGTTTGTGTTGGACTGAGTGTCAGATGTGGAGCTTCCACTTTAAAAACCTTTGTAAATACAAGCAATGTTTCCTGCCTCCAGCAGGGGGCAGCCGTGTCTTTACAACACTGCCGTCTTTAGTTTAGGTTGACCCAGAACAATCCTGCTCAGATCGGTCATCCGGTTCCAGTCTGCAGATTTCCTCGTTTCTGGTCTTCAGTCAGAACATTTCTAATGATCCCTATGGAAGCAGCTGCAGCTTGGAGAAATGTTCTCCTTCCAGCAACCTTCAGATGTTCACAGAGTCCCAGCAGCTGGACTTTGTTTTATTCCCAGGATTGTAGAAAGTCAGACGGAAACGGTTCAGATGCAAAAAAATAAAATAGGAAATTGGCGCCACCTGCTGTTTGTCTCGTAGAAGCAGTGGACCCGACGGCTGAGTTATTCTGCAGACGGCCCAGCTCCACTACATGCTGGTTTTTAGACTAATGGTCCTGTAAATCATTTGTAATTGCTCTAACCATTGAGAATTGGACCTCTTTTACACCACTTTTTAAATCTCACATTAACGTTTCCACTTTTTGTCCAGATTAGCACATCAGTCTGTTTTCTTTTGCTTCAGATCAGCTGCAGTTATTCTGCTGAGATTCTGTCTTTAACAGACAGAAAACACAGATCTTAGCTCCTCTCAGTGCAGTTCAGCAAGGAAAATGTATCCTCTGGATTAAATCCCCACCATTCAGGCCAGATTAACCCGTTTAAACCAGAGTTTTGTTGATCTAACTCATTCAGAACCCGTTTCAGAACTCACTGCTGTAAACACTAATATGAAGCTGTTTCAGGGCAGCATGTTTCCAGCCTTTCTCAGTAACATCTGACTGAGGAACCAACAAACAAGAAAATCCTGCAGAACTGTCCTCCAATCAGATGCTGTGTGTGTGTGTGTGTGTGTGTGTGTGTGGGTGGGTGGGTGGGGGGGGTGTGGTTTGACGCAGCACCGCCGGCTCAGCGGGACGAACACGTTTGTCTGCATCTGTAGAGAAGATGTACATGTGTGTTACAGACTCAGTGCATGGAACCGCTGTACAGATAATAAACGTGCACACTACCTATTTATAGAGCTGTGACACCTGTGCAGGTGTGGCAGGCGTCGCTGTCCAACACTTTGACCTGCGTTCTACTTAGCGTTGTACATAGAAGCACTAACTTTAAGACTGTGTTAGAGTAATAATGATTATTTTGTCACGTGACTTAAGCCAAGTTGTACTAGATGCAGACAAACTGAGGCCATCCTTATTACTACTGCTGCAGGTGGAATATTTATGTTAAGATGTTATTGCCTATTTTGACCACTAGGTGGAAAATGAGCGCAATGTTACTGTGATGGAGCTATAAGAATAGAAATGTTTTTCAGGAGGACTACCTTTCCCAGCATTCCCTGTGAGGTCTCAGGGCGGGGTCTCCAGCTGTGGGCGGGGCTGCGATGATCTACTTTTACTTGTTGGTTTTGAGCCAGTATTAAAGCGTGGAGCGTCCACAGGAAAAGTTACAGTTACACGCAGACTTTTAGATGATTTCACTACGTGTGTGCCATGTTTTTATTGCTTTTCACTTTCCCGGCCTAGTCCAAGTCCTTCCCTAAAACAGGGAGCCCAAAGAGATTAATAGAGAGCATAAAACTTAAAATGATCCTGTGAATGAACTGTGGTGAATTGAAACTAAGCTGTCAGTTCACGTTGGCTAAAAAATTCATATATAATATTAAAAAAGTCTGATAAAATCTGAAATAAACTAAATAAATAAAAAATGTTTTCAGAAATTTGTCGATAAAAATCTAGGCTAAATGTTTTCCATCATCTAGAAAGACAGAAGTGTTTAAGTTCAGTTGGTGAAAATAAACTAAACAAATGAGGTAAAATTAGTATTTATCAGAAGAAAAACAATTAAAGATTATTGGCATTTAAAGGCCTCAAATTAAATCTGGAAAACTAACATTTTTCTATTTTTTAATTGAAGCAAATGAAATTAAACGTCTGATTTTATTTCAAATTTCCCAAAAAATCCAAATATTTTTCCCATTAAGTGAATATTTATGTAAATAAACTCAAACTGCCTGTAAAGGTCAAATTGTGCAAAACATTTAGGATTTGATTCTGATTTTAAGTTATTGAAACACATGATGGGAACATTGGAAAAATCAAAAACATACATATGAAGGTAAATGTGTAATAGCTTAAAATGAATTGAACCATAATTGTAGAGCAGTTAGCATTAATAAGCCATGTAGATGTTCTCCTCATGATGTTCATGGTTTAATCTCCTGTAAATGTTGCCGTCGTCTCATGTGTGGAACACGGTTTTTTCATGGGATTATTTCCGCTCCGTGTTTTCCAACAAACACCTCCTGGTTGGAGTTTTTTGCACAGTCTGAATGGTGGAAAATCAACAGCTCCCTGCAGGGAGCTTGCTGCCGCCTGGTCCACGCCGTCTCTAGTTGTCATGTCTACCTCATTTGCACTGATAGAAGAAGAATGTCCGAGTGGACTTTAGAGGAAAAATAAGTTCTTTCCAGGCGTTTTCTTTGTTTTCATTTGTGTGCAAATGCTGATGGATGAGAGCTGATGGATGAGAGCAGGAGGGGACAAACGGACATTTCTCTGCAGGACGTGTTGGACATAAAGAGACACCGAGTCGGAAGATCCTGCGTTTGTTTTTCGGGAAAGTTGGATCGGAATCTGCTGGCCTTCCATGGATGAACTGGACTTCTTTGAGAGATTTCATTTTGCCAACGTTCTTGATGTTGATCATTCCTGAGGGGGGGAGCAGGTTGGAAGCTGCTCCAGGAAAAAGAGGTTTCTGCTTTTATTTCCACAGATTGTTCTCTTTTCTCTCCTGAAGATTTAAAAGTACATCAGATCAGCTCAAGTGAAACAAAAAACTACTATCTCAAACCAAACGTTTTCATCTGGATTTACACTAATTATTAATTTTCACAATAAGAGGTCAGCCATCTCCGAGTCACAAATCACTTTTTAATTTGGTTAGTTTTTAGTTATTGTTCTGATATGAAAACATCAGCAGCATTTTAACAAAGTGAAATGTTTAGATTCAAGATAAGATTTCATTCATTTAGCAGAAAATCTGTTCCCAAATTTACTGAAAAGTGCTTTTAAAAGCCCAGATGTTGGTTTAAAGAACTGTTAGAGTTCTGATCCGTTCATTTCTGTCATTCCAGTAAGTTTCCTTCATGATTGCGGAGCTTTCGCTCAAACTCTTCCCATTCAGGGACTGTCTGACTTCCAGAAGTTGTTCACTGCATGTTTTTGTTAAACACAACAGAAAAATCCCCCATAATTCTTAGAACCATGTTTCCTGGTGCCGAGATGTGAAAAACTCAATCATCCTTCTGTGATGCTGCTGTGATGTTGGTGGCCAGAATGAGGATGAGGAGGGTGATGATGGATGTCAGAAATGTTCATGTTTGATGCAAACTGCTTTGAGGAACATTGGAGAACGAACTGTACAGAAACATAAAGTACTTTTGCAGAAATAAAAGGACAAAAAACAAACGGTTGTTTTATTTGGACGTCATCATTCATACACAGAAATTAAGTGTGAGTATTAATGCACTAATGGCAATAAAATGCACATTTAAAACAAAGACCTGCTTTACTGCTGACCTCTAACCTTGTTAACGGTTATTGGAACCAGAACAATGGCATCCATCTTTTCTGCATCAAGCTTTAGAAAACTCATTTCCTGTCCAAGTGATGTTAAACTGTTATCAGCAGAGCTAGAGGCAGCATGTAAATATAAGTGGCCAAGAATAGAGCCCTGAGGAACCCCACATGTGATCTATGTTCATACCATACAAACTTCACTTATAAAGCACTTTAAAACAAAACAAGGTGCTCTACGTACTGCAAATAAAACAGGAAACGGGTTGGAATATACATTCTAGAAATTAAGATGGATTAGGATTAGGGTTAGGGTTAGGTTAGGTAAGGAAAAGAAGTGTGTTTTAAAACTCGCAGAGCGGTGAGGCCTGTCTAACGTGACGGCAGCTCAGTCCACATTTTCGGAGCAGCTACAGAAAAGGTCACCGCTAAGTTAACGCTTAGTTTTTGGCACTTTAAACCTCGTGTGGCCTTAACATTCTGTTTACTCCCCTGGTCCGACGAGTCAAAAACGACCCGTCCTACCAGAGCCCCAAAATAAAGCAGCTTCATTGAATTTTAAATCCAAAATCTATTTTGCATGATGAAACAACTTATTTATCAATTCAACTTAGTTGAATTCATTTTTGTTACGATCACCAATGAACGGCATTACACCGGTCTGGTTTTTTTTTACCACAAACCAACTGTCAACAGTTTTCTTTTACACAGTAAAGGTTTATAATTGCTATTATATAAATGTCAAGTAATTACTTCTGAATTAATTATATTGAAAGGGGAAAAAAACTGTCAATAATCTGGAACTTTTTTGTCAGCAGTTTATGTTTCATAACACAACAAAAACAACAAATGTTGCTTGATTTTGTGAACAATTTTCAAAAAACATCAACTCTATTTAGCACATGTAGGACAGTATGTAGGACGAACGTGAGAATGGGCTTTCTGATGTATTTCTCACATGTGCAGCACACAGCGTTTGTCTTGCAGTCCTTATTCCAGGAGCAGAACTGGCACCTTAATTCTGACTGACCCAGCTGCAGCCTCAGGTGGATCAGGACAATATTCAGCTCCCTGAACAGCAGCTGCAGAGGCTTCTGTGTGGGGCAGGCGCTCCTTTCTCTCAATGCACGGGGTGACAAGAGCCTTTCCCGTCTGCTCAAGGAACCTCCTTCTCTTGTTTGTCTTCCCTGACATGCAGGTCGGGTTGATCTCCTGCCACATCACAAAGGCATTATACGAGGACACATCAATGATGTTATGGAAGATGACCAGGGGCCAGCGTGCAGTCATCCTTCAGCAGCTGTACGTTCCAATAAGCTTGTGGAGGTTGTCCACGCCTCCTTTATTGCAGTTATAGTCGAGCATGATGGCTGGCTTCCTGTCTTCACAATCACTGATTTCTGCCGTCTTGTGCAGTGTGTTCAGCAAGGCCACTTTATTGTTCCTTTTTGGAAGACAAGAAACAATAGAGGTGGTGGGAGTGAAGGCAAACTTTGATCAGAAGACTGCTCTGCCTCTGGTTGCGAGGAGTTCAGGCTAATTCTTCTGAACAGTGCCATGGTCATCTTCCTTTTCAGGAGCTGCAGGCCGAGTTCCTAGGAGGTGAAAAAAATGTCACATTGTGCCTCCTCAGTCCAGCTGTCAGTTCAAGTACAACCCAAATCCCCTGGTTCTTCTCTGCTTCTTCTCTGCTTCTTCTCTGGTGCTCCACTCAGCAGCTTCCCTCTGTTCCATGCATAGCTGGATTATAAGCCGGAAAGGACAGCGACCCGTTCAGTAAAAACATAGATTACAATCACTCAGTGTGAGTGTCACAGAAAACTGCATGAATCAAGGATGTTACATCACAATAAAATAAAACATATTTCACATTGCATATATGAAAATAAAGAATGACATTTAAATGGAACCTGCTGCTGATGTACTGGCTGCCAGTTTGTCATCACACACCTTGCTGGTCTTGACTCATGGTTGTCAAATCTCAGCATTCTTGAGAAAGTGTGACAGATTTTCAGCTGCATTGTGGCACAAAAAGTTGCCCTTCCACTCTCTGCATCCCAGAGACTATATGTAGCCTCGCCACGGGACCCATATACACCTGCTAACATCAAAAGCCTTATGTAGCCACGCAGGTCATTCTCATCCATATTTTTCCAGTTTTCTCCATATTCCCGGAAACCCTCCCAATTTGTATTCTCCAGGAGGATTTTGTCGATGCCTAGTGTGATGAACAGGAGAAAGGTGGATGAAATGTCCTGGACATGGGCACCTGAATACCTTGTTGGCCCTGGAGTTATCCTTTTGATGTTTGGTGCTGCTGTTCTTCCCTGGTTGCTGTCTGAATTTGATGAGGACCATGCATATTTGCTGTTCTTTCACAAAAAGGTCTCTGTCAGCTTGAGGATACAGATACATCAGAAACATCTTCATCTCCTTGTTACTCCTGAGCTCCTGAAAATATCTCATCCAGGACCTGTTGGACAGTGAAACGTCTACTCATGGCTTCAGCAAGAAACCAACAAGCGGTTCTTTGTTTCAGGGTACCTCTATATCCTCTATACCGAAGTGGTTATAATTATCCCTGAGATAGTTGTTTTGTTTGGGAGCTTGTGTGATGTGAGGGGTTAGCTGCAGATCAAGAGTGCAGGTGCAGGTCAAATGCAAGTTCTATTCATACATTGATCCAGTTTCTTTGAAATGTGTGTGTGTGTGTATTAGAGAGAGTTTGTGTGTGGTCTTTGAACTTTTTCTGGTGCTTAAATGCTTTTGTAATCCACGGGTCAAAAATGATCTTTGTAGTGGTGTACAGCCCACATGGCAGCATAAACAAAAACAAAGTATAATTTTTTCTAATGATGGGGTCCCTTTGGGAAAAGGATTAAAATTTCAAGTTGGAAAAGATAGTTTAAGGTATTTTTTCTACAGCTTAACATGGAAGTGGGTCATCCACTACCATGACATCACAAGGGTCAAGGAGCCTCAAGTGACCTCTGGTCACTCAACTCGTTTCTAAAACTAGTGCCGATAACAGATCACTTCACATGGTGCACAGGTTGTCTAGTAAAATGAAACCTTAGTTCTGTTTTAAAAACAGGATTTACATTTTTCTCTCTCAGGCTTCCAGTATTCATCACTAGATGTTCTTCAACAGAGAATTTCCTGGGGTGAGTCTCTCTCCATGGATCAGATCCCGCAGTCTACTGAGCGACCCATGCTTTTATTCTGAAGGCACGCACTGGACATACTAGCTTCCGTCCTTCCAGCCGAACACGAACAGTCAGCGACAGAGGTTCGAGTGCTGTCACACCGAGGGACATCCCTAGAAAGGTGCCAGGTTCGGATCAGGATCCAGCGCAGAACTCCGCGATGGGTCAGGAAAACATTTTCCTCTTTGTTCCGAATTTAATCGGTGAGTTTTCCCCTCCATCTTGTTAGCTGAGCGTTAGCCATCATGGCGGCGCCGCGGTGAGCAGACTTGGTTGAAAAAAGGACAAATTTAGAGAATCCGTGGCTCTAACCTGGTTCTGCTGACCCAATGACGCGCGGAGTCAAAACTACAAGAATTCAAAGCATGATACAATTTGTAGATTCTTTTTTTTTTTCTTGTTTTAAATTCGTAGATAAGAGATTTGGACTTTTTATTTTTGTAAATCCAAATCAAGAGTCCCGGAAGTGGCTTAATTTTAAGTAAACGTTGTGTCCAATGGTTATTGAACGAACCATGTTCATCTAATGGTTGAGTTTTAACTGGTTGGAAGAGGCCCAGGGTCAAACATATAATCCAAAACCAAAGTTTGAGTCCAGTTTAATCGGAGTCTAACTGCAGATGTTCTGTTTTTTACCTCAAAGAGAACATTAGAGAACAACCAGCATCATGAAGACCAAGAAACCTAGCAGGGAGGACGTTCTGGAGCAGAGTTAGGTTCTACAACAATATTTCAAGCTTTGAACGTCTCACAGAGCTTTGAGTCTAAACATGGAGAGAGGATGGACCAACTGCAGATCCACCTAGACATGGACGTCCACCTAAACAGACCCATGGTAACTGTGGAGGTCCACAACTCAGGTGGAAGGATCTTTCCTGATGACAACTCTTAGTCGTGCTCTCCTCAAATCTCACCTTTTATAGAAGACTGAGAAGAAGACAGAAGAAATCCTGTTTGCATTTTGTCACAAACCCCGCAAGAGACACACAAACTAACACCCAGGAACCACTGTCCCCTCTTGTGAAACATGGTGGTGGCAGCATCATGCTGTGGGGAGCTGGTCAGAGGTGATAGGAAGATGGATGGAGCAAAATCCTGGAAGCAAACCTGTCGGAGGCTGCAGAAGACCGGAGACTGGGGTGGAGGTTCACCTTCCAGCAGGACCACCACTCTGAACATCCAGCCAGAGATACAATGGATGGTTTAGATAAAAGCACATTAATGTGTTAGAAAGGCCTAGTCAAAGTCCAGACCTAAATCTGAGAATCTGTGGGAAGGCTTGAAAACTAGTGTTCCCCATCGCACCTGAGAGGGCTTGAGATGTTTTACAACGAAGAATTGAGTCTGTAGATGTTCAATGAAACAATAGCTGCACATGTGGAGGGAGGAAACAGCATCTTCAGTGTTGTTCCACTCTTCTCTTATTTAGTCTTAGAGTAATGGTTTCTCAGCCTTCTCCTTGCACCTGTGTGAGATAATATGTCTGCCACACTGTTAAGATTATGTCTGGGACCTCGTCTCTCTGGGTCTCATGAGAGTTACCTTGAAAACTGTTGTAGCTCATAAGGAGAACCTTTGCTTTGTCTGGTCAGAACGATTTAGCAGCACTACTGAGCGCATCTCCAATGCTGTAAAAATCCTTCTCTCTTGCAAGATTCTAATAAAGCTGATTCTGAGTGACAATCATCAGTCTCTGTCTTGGTAAAAACTGATTTTTCTACAACACTTGCTTACAGCTCTTCTGTACGTCGGGCTTCAGGTACCTGATAGCAGGGTCTGATGTTGAAGAGATCCACTCCGTGCTGCAGTGGTCCTGCGTTTGAATCCTTGCAGGGTCCAGCATTCTTGGCATGCTTTCCCTATACATGCATGGGTTCTGGAGGGAGGGATATAAATGCACGCCACACGTTTCAGATGTTTCTTTGTGAAAGGTGATGTTCACCATGTGTCATTCATTGATAGCAATGTAAAAGTATTGATGACTGAGGCTCCTGCAGAACCTGGCAACGGACTGAGCTATTTCAACCTGTTGAACCAGATACTTTAGAGCAGAAACACAAATAAGATCTGCAGAACACCAGCACCAGGGGACGGGGAATGTAAAACCAGAGCGGGCCAAAGGTCAGGGTTAAATACACGGTTCCTCTGAAGTTCCTCGTATTTGTCTAATTATCGTTTGCCTGCCTGACTCCTGAGGATGATCTGGGACCAATAATCAGGATGGTTGTGACCTTCATCTCTGCCCCTCAGTTCATACAACTTGAATCTGTTGAGATGATTAACTGGTTCTGGTTGGCTCCTCCCACAGGAAACTGCTTTAAATCAGTGGATTTTTCTTCCAGCTGGTCACTGATCCCTGCTGTGTGTGTGTGGGTGTGGGTGTGTCGGTGCAGGCTACGCCCGGGTGGTGTTGGCCCTGCTCTCCTTCTTCCTGATGCCCTGCTGCCCCTGGCCAGCTGTCTTCTGCTACCTGCTCAGCGCTCTGCTCGACGCCTTCGACGGTCACGCTGCACGAGCGCTCAACCAGTGTACGTATCTGCACTCCTTCAGGAATCATTCCTCAAACTCAGGATTTGTCCGTGAAGCGAAGGAAAGTCGGATTTTTTTGCTTTAAAAAGAAAACATGCTTTCTATTCCCTCAGTGGGACCTGACAGGCTTCGGCTCTGGGTTCTTTCCTTTCAGCCACCAAGTTTGGAGCCATGATGGACATGCTGACGGACCGCTGTGCCACCATGTGTCTCCTGGTCAACCTGTCGCTGCTCTACCCCTCCTACACCTTCCTGTTCCAGCTCAGCATGTGTCTGGACATCGCTAGCCACTGGCTGCACCTGCACAGGTGAGTTAGCTGCTTCATCTGTTCTGCTAGTCAAAGAAGAACCACTGGAGCAGGTCTGAAGCTCAGGCTGAATGTAGGTCTGTTGGAGGAGCATGACCTGATTTTTCAACATGGGATCATCTGCAGGGTTTAGCAGGTTAAGATAACCAACGTCAGATGAAGAGCAACAGACATATTCCACCTCATTCAGTTCACAAAATGCAGAACGGAGCACGCTCTGCGATGAGTTCACAGGCTGCAGAAAAACCAACATGCAGCTGCTGTGGGATCCATGAACGTCTGACGTGCAGAGCACCCGCACCCCCCCCCGGGGGTCTCACAGAACCACTGGAGGCAAATATGACTCCTGCACAGCTCTCCTCTTCCTCCCAGAGCTCCGCCTCCAAGCTGCTGGACTTGTTTGGTGACGCACGCCTGAAGATGAACATTAATGAACAGGAAGTGGTCAGAAGTCCTTTTACTTTTAACGAACATTAATTCTGTCTGGGCCGCAACATAGTCCGGGTTTGGGTTCTGTCTGTGACTGAGTGTCCTGATGGTGATCATGTTGGTCTTCCTCAGCTCCACATTAAAGGGATCCGGAAGTCACAAAACCATCGACCTTTCTGGAAACCCAGTCCTCCGGCTCTACTACACCTCAAAGGTCAGAACCGAACCTGCACGTCTGTTTTAAATGAAAATTGTTTAATAAACGTGTCTGTGGGTTTCAGCCGGTGCTGTTTGTGATGTGTGCTGGGAACGAACTCTTCTTCTGCCTGCTCTACATCCTGCATCACATAGAAGACCCTGCAGGTAAGAGCTCCTCCTGCTCTTCACCTCTGCTATGGCGCTGATTCTGTGACAGAACCCAGAGCATGATCCATCCGCCATGGTGCTGAACATTTAGTGGAATCCTGTAAAGGTTTCTTGTCTTCTTCTCTCAAACATATTGTACCCAAAGCAGAAAATGTTGTCAGCTTTCTTGTTTAGATGGTTATTTTCTAGCTTTCAACGCAGCTTCCTCCGTTCTTCCTGCTGAACGATTGGCTCAGTTCCAGGTGAAGGAAACTCATCTGATGAGGTTCAGCTGAAAGGTTAAACCTCATCAGATGAGTCTCTGTTCTTCAGCAGCAGACCTGTAATTCCCATCGTGTGGGTTCAGCCGTGTCCTCGGATCAGTGACCGGCTTCAGGACCAATATTTCTTCCTCTGTGGTTTATTTTCTCCTTCTGGAGCTAAAATTAGACCCTGAGCTTTGACCTAAATGCTCAGAATCCAAGTAGAGTCAAGCTTCTTTCTTTTTCCATACATGGAATGTGTTCTGGGTCAGATTCCTTGTATGGAGCACATTCAGAACCAGGATGGCGCTGTTCTAGTTGTTTCAGCTTGGCTTCAACATAGAACGGTTCCTTTGAAGGTAAAATGTTCCCATGTGTGTCTCTGTGTGGCAGCCTGGCTCTTCCCGCTGCTGGGAGTCTGTGGGATCATCTGTCTGCTGAAGTCCGGCATCAGCGTCCTGCACCTCATCACTGCCTCGCAGAACATGGCCGCCCTGGACGCGTCCGAACGGAGGATGCTGTCCAAGAAGTACTGAGAGGTCGGGAAGAGGGGGCGCAGCAGTGGTCGGGTTTACTCCTGTTCTCGTGGCGGCATGAATTGAAACATTTATATTTGACAAAATAATATTCCACATGCAGGCGCCTGCAAGAACTTCCTGAGTTTGCTTTTATTTGCTGCAGATACGTCTGTTGTTTTCTGTCTGTACATTTAGGAATTAAATATCGGGACTCAGGATTAGAGTCGAAACATCCCAAACACTGGATTCAAATGTTCTGAGATCAATAAGTTTGCAGATTTAGTGATTTCTGAAGATTATTCCCTTCCAGAGAGCACAGTGGGGTTCACCAGCTCAGGTGAAAGAACAAGATGGCAGCAATGCTGTTTCTAGCCACCAGGGGGCGCAATCAGCGTTCAGACTCAAGAGTTCTGCTTGATTCAGATATTTTTAAATATGAAAACAACAAAATCCATCAGTTTGGACTTGCATCATGGAGATAAGCATGCAGTGATGTTGGCCTCCAGGAACACCATGAGTAGCTCTGATGATCACCTGAGTCCCGCTGTCTCCAGAGGGATCCACCAGACATCTCCATCAGCTTCATGATGTCACCTGTGGGATTTGTGACTTTAGACACGTGCTAAAAGCCCTCCTGAGCGATGAGATCAGATACAGCCCACTCAGAGTGGGCTGTCGGCTGGGCAGCACCAGGACATGAACAGGGCTGCTGATGTTAACATCTGGTAAAGCTGCGGCCTCAGAGCTTCTGTTGCTCGTCCTGAAGCAGGATGATTAGAAACATGTGACCACTGAAGTTCAAAGCTCGATGCGTGATTTGTTGCTGCACTTTGTGTCTCATTGGTTCAGAAGATTAGAATTGGTTTCATGTGGAAGGTTTCCAGAGCGGGTCGGTGGGGTGGTTGGATGTGTTAACCAGGTTCTGGTGTCTTCTAACACCCAGCTTAGAATGAACTGCAATTGTTGAACCATTAATTAGTCCTCAACAGATGACCGAGACCACCCAGAACTTTCATTGTTGTCCTGGGATTGAAACGGATCCGGGTCAGTCATGCTCCTGATTGGTTGCTGTGGCTTTAGGTGGCCACCAGGTGTCACTGTCCTGAGTGAGACTGAAGCCTTGAGGTGAGGAACCTTCAGATGGTTTCACCTGCCCATCGCTACTAACATCTCATACGTTTGTCCTCAGTCCGTCCTGACTGGACTCGGCACAGTCCAGACTGGATCACATGACTGGAGATGGATGCTGGGTCCAGGATGTAAAGAGGATCCGTCTATTTCCCGGAACCAGTTCCATGACTGGATAATTGGGAAGATGTTGTTGGTGTCCACCTCACACACAACACACACATGCAGAGTGACTGATCCAGGACCCTGACCTTCCTGTTATCTGTCAGGGTTCTCTGGATCTACAGTTCTCCATGTTCTGAGAGTCTTTCAGAGTCCAGAACCTCCATGTTGTTGGATTCAGTCACATGTCGATTCTTTAACAAGAAACAGAACATTAGAGGAGCAGAATCTTCTCAGTCTCATCTGCTGCTGTTCTCATCTCCACACGATGACGGAGGGAACCTGGCACATAAAACGTCATTCCTCATGAATTCATCCGGGTCAAACTGGGTCCCTGAAAGCTTTGGTCTGTTTTGGTCCATCTGAGCCCTGACTGGTGGGTTTTATCTTCTGATTCCTGTGAAGTTGTTTTGAAATGTTCGGTATTTGGTGTCCAGGTGGTTAGAGGTTCCTGGTTCTGACGGAGCCGGGCTGACGGGTAAAAACAGTCCGTTTGCTCCAATGTATTCAGATGAACTGTTAGTATTTTATCAAAGGAGTGTTTTACAAAAATGTAATTTATTTTCGTCATGATTGTTTTTTACTTCTAAATTCACTGTAAAATTCCAAGAAAACTTCAAAAAAAAATGCTTCGGTTCTGGGGCCTAAAGCTTGTTGTTTTTCCAGGAAGCCGATCCGGTTGTGGTTTAAGGATCTGCAACAGTCTGAAAATGTGGGAATGAGGTGGAAAAACTGGGAGTCGTTGGGTTTTTTAATCTGTTCTTTAGTGTCTTTGTAATTTTATGTAAAAATGATGTTTGAAAGAAATAAAGTGGTTGCTTCAGCTCATTACGGATGGTGTTTTCTTCTTCTTTTCATGGTGTTGGTGCAGAGATGGAAGCTCCAACTGTGGAACCACTGAGGAACATTATTTGTTCAGGTTCTCCTGCTGCGAACAGAGTGGCTGCTGGGATTATTTGACCCCAGAGAGCTACACAGTAACAATAAGTTATTTTACTAAAAGAACCAGAACCAGCAGGTCGTTGGGCCGGGACAGGGTTTCAGATGATTCTGGGCTGTGATGCATTAGATGGTTCTCCAGAGCTTAGTCTGGGGTTAGAACCTTCCCTCCAGCATGCTGCTGCTGCCGTTCCCCGGGAGGCTGGGAGCGTTATTCCTCCATAGTTGGAGCTCACGCTCCGCTCCCAATCTTCTAAAAAGTGGGACCACCACCCCCGTGTCCAATGTCCCGGTCCTCCATGTGACACAGGAAATGGGTCAGCCAGAACATGAAATCAAACAGAAATATCAAGATATTCATTCCGGTTGAAGACGATCGTTGTCCTCCCTGCTGGTTTCAGCCTCTGAACCCACGGATCAGGATCTGTCAGACTAGAACAGTGGTGTCCAAAGTCGGTCCTTGAGGGCCGGTGTTCTGCATGTTTTACACGTTTCCCTGCTTTAACACCTTATGCAGGTGACTAACAGGCTTTAGCTGAGCTGCAATCAGCCATAAATGGAAACCAGGTGAGCTGAAGCAGGAGAACATCTAAAACACGCAGGACACCCCTGGACTAGAACATCCAACTGGAGAGAGATGCTTCAGAATCCAGTGTAGTGTTTCAAGAAAGCCCAGAACTCGGGTCTTTGTCCAGGAGGTTGCAATATATTTTTAAATTTTGCAGTAGACATGTATTTATGTATTTGTAAGTAAAACTGTTTTCTAAAGTTAAAAAAGTAGTACTGTGGCCCCTCCTTCTCCCACTGAGTCCCATAGAAAACTGGAATCACCATAGCAACCGGTGATTAGGCAGGTGTAGGTGACTTGGAGACTTCTCGCTAATATCAGCGGAGCTCCGAGCTGACCAGTCAGACTCTGCTGCTTTGGCGCTTTAAATTTCTTCTTCTTCGCATATTTGTAGTTTTCTTGAAAGCCTAAAATTAAACAATAATAAAACAAGAAGCGGCTTGTTTGAAGGAACCAGACGTGTTCTCAAAGGATGCACGAACCTGTAATATTGCTGAATGTTGTGACCCAGACAGATCAGAACCTTAAATTCGGTTTCTTCTGAATGAAATTCGGCGAGCCGCGCGGTCATGCGCACACGTCACGCTTCATCCAGCTGTTGCACCTGCGCGAATCGTTACCTTTAAGATGCTCGAGGGATAAAGCCTCGAACCGGACACCATTCAACTAGGAGTTCGGCCAGCCCGGTCCGGACCGTTTGGTCGACCTTTGTTCCTGACCGACAGCCGCGGGGAGGTTCTGTTTGGCACTGTGGACGGATTAACGGCGGAGCGGAGGCTTTAAATGTCGGAGGAGACCCACGGCACGAGACGGGGTCCGCGCGGAGGGAGCACGAGCCCAACCCTTTCCCTTTAAAGCGCCGACAGAGGGGGGAGAAGAAGAGATCAAAGAGGAGAGGGAGGAGGGAGCGAGGAAAAAAACAGAAAGATGTCCTCCAAACACCGAGGCGGAGCCACGCACCAAGGCCGGCCGGGGGCCTGCTGAACAGGGGAGGAGCTGCAGGCAACACCGAGGCTTGGATCCTGGAGCCAAGGCCTTCCTGGAGATCCGAATAAAACTGACCCGAAAAGCCGACACGGTCCAGCTGCTCGTCCGACTCATTATTGCCTCCAGCCTGCATGCACTTAACTCGTTTTATTTCAGCAGACTGAAGCTGTTTGTATTAAAATGCACCATGACACCAACCATTCTGCCGCATTTACAAGCCATTATCATTACTGGGCCATAACGGAAGCAGAACCGAGCCGTGCAGGGTTAGTTAAGCTGAACGTGGTCAGTTAACATCCTGACAGGCAGACAGGAGCCACCGGGCCCCAGATCCATTATCAAAGCATTTCTCCCTGGGCTCCCGGGCCCTCCTCTTTCTCCTCCCCCCCCTCTCTGCGGCCCCTCAGCATGGACACCTCCTGGAGCAATTTCCTCTTCCAGGTAGGTGTTTATTCAGGCTGGAGGAGAACATGGAGGGTGGTGGGGGAGGTCACAGAGGGGTCAGGGTGAAGCTGCAGGTGGGCTTCAGAGATCCACCTGTTCTGGGAGTCTTGGTGACGATCAGCGATGATGTTAGAGATGCAACCCAGTGGTGAATTTATTCAGCATTAACAATAAAAACGCAGCTGGGAAATAATCTGATGTCTGCAGAAGTGGAGAAGAAGTCCTGTTTGTTTGGGTTCATGACATCACAGCAGGTACCAGGATGGAGTTGGTGAACAGCTGCTGAGCAACTTTGGGTTGGGTTCTGTGCTGATGCTGAAGGATTTGTGTTGCAAACTTAATGGGTTTGAGGTTGACTCTGAGGAACCTCCAAGCCAAGATGGCTGCTGCTGCTGGAGGTTCTAACTGGTTCCAACTGGTTCTAACTGGTTGGTGCTGATTTGTTCATTGAATGAATACTTGCTGGCCTCTGCTTGTATAACCTTCATATAGTGACTTTACTGCCAAAGTTAAATATAACCGGTTACATAGAAATCATTACTGGAAACAGAACCATGGAACAGTCCTGATGCAGAACTTTGTGTTCTGTCATCACCATCAGTTTTCTGACCAATCAGAGTGCAGAGAGACACGCTCACACCCTCATTCACTCCCAGTAGATATTAGCTCAGGATGGTTCTGTAGAAACTAGACCTGAAGGTTCTGTTTAACCTGTCAGTAGCTGTGTGGCTACTGTGGGCTTCACCAGAACAGAAGGGAATCACCATAACAACCAGTGACTGGTTCTTTCCTTCTGCAGCAGCTTGTTTCAGCTCACATTGATTCAATATGGCTGCCTAAAACTGAAGCTCACAGATCCGCCTCAGCGAGGTATGTGGCGGCCATGTTGCTGGGTTCCTGTTGGGTTTAACTGAGGGAAGCGGATACGTTTTTCTTCTGAAAGTGACCTTGATGCAGAACTTAATGCAAAAATAAAAAGCTGCGCATTAACCCAGATGTTTTTACAGACGACGCCGACTCAGAGCCAACCTGAGACTCCGCTTCAGTCCGAGCTGCTGCCGGACCTGACCGGCTCTGCTCAGAGTCCTCCGGCGGAGCACATCGTGACGCCCCCGTCCACTGTTGACACGGCCGCCCTGAGCGAGGAGCCGCTGCCAGGTGAGGTTGTCTCGTTCAGATGAACAGCAGAGATCCTGAGATCAGACCATGGGGTCTGGTGGCTTCTGCTCCTGGAAAACAAGGAGATGCTGGATGGAGTAGATGTTTCTGCTAGCATCTAGCTCTCATTCTTTTTGTTTTAATTTGATATTTCTTTTTCCTGATCCGGCACGGAGCCAAAAATCTGGACCGGACCTTTCTCCAATATGTCAGTTTGGATTCCTGATTTTAAAGTTGTTCTGGTGCACTTTGTCTGCTCCAATAAAATCCAAACTGATTTCCATACACTGGAATAATCTGTCAACATAATCTGATCAGTGTCTGTTAATGTCTTTGCCTGTCAGTCAAGCCTCATTCCAAACCGGGCCGTCCGGCCCACATCTGCGCCACCTGCAACAAGGAGTTCAAGAACAGCTACAACCTGCGGCGGCACCAGTCCGTCCACACTGGCATCAAGATGAAGGACCGAGCAGCGCGGGAGAAGGAGGACGGAGCGAAGGCGGCACGGTTGGAGAAGCAGACCATCCCCCTGTCTCTGCTTCAGCTCACACTGCCCCCTCAGCCTCTAGCTCCTGCCTCCACCGGCCCGGACACCCTCTCCCAGTCTGGTCCACTTGCCAACCAGGACGCCCAACCGGTCTCTGTGTCCATCGCTCCGCCAACTGTCACCATTGCTGCTCCACCTCAGCCCATCCAGGCTGCGATTGTGGTCGTGGGCTCCATGGACCAGGTGGGTTTGCTGGTTCTGGAGGTGTGGAGCCTGATTCTGAATCCAGAACTCGTTTACATGTTGTATTCATGCCAGTTTTACTTGTTCTACCAAAACATTTGGCCTCCAGTTTGGAAAAACATTCTTAGATGAAAACATTCCCTTTTTGGGCTGAACAAAAAACCCCAACCCAGTTTCCCAACCCCAAAAAAAACCGGTGGGGAAGAACCCGCCTCCCAGGCCTGCGGTGGGCCTTCCGAGAGTCTACCCCCCTAAAACCGGCCCCCGGGGCTGCTCCCGGGACGAAAAGGGCCCGGACTCCCCCCCAAAATTCTGCCAGCAGCGCTTCAAGAGGAAAGACCGGATAGCTCCCAGGGCCCGCTCCCCCAGGGGGGTGGAAAAAAACCCTACATCTGCCCTAAATGCCCCCGGCCCTTCCCGGGTTTAGGCCCCTCAAAATTTTCCGATGACTTCCCCCCCCCCCGCAGACCCAAAAAACCCAAAGGGTCCCTTCCCTGCCATGGTGGTCTAAGGCCGGATCACCTTTAACGGGTCATTTTCGACAGGTCCACTCCACAGAGAGGCCCTTCAAGTGCACGGTAAGCTCCGGATCAGTTCCCCTGTTTTAGTCTAAAAGCCTCCTAACAGGACTCGTGATGAACGGAAACCCCCAAAACAAACCCCACAGTTAAGTTTTTTTCCCCGGGGGTCACAGGGGTAAAAGGAAGATGTATGTCATCGTTGCCAAGCCATGAGGACTGGACCATGTTACCGTTTCTTCTGCTAACAGCTTCTCATTCTTGCTTTGAAAACTAGCAGCAGGCCAGAAACCTTTAGGCCCAAACCCTTAAAAACCAAAAACCAAAAAAGGTCATTTTTTTCTCCCAGATTCTGAATTTAACAGACTAAAAAATTTTCCCTTTTTTTCTTGATTTTTTTATAAAATTTACAATGTTTCCTGGTGGCTCTGGTTCTGTCAGATGGGTTTAAAACCGGGTTTCCCCAGTAAAACACAGGGGAAAAAAATTTTAAAGAAATTTATCGGGGGGTTTTTAAACAGTTTCTTTGTGTGAGTGTTCCCCTTTTTGGACGTCTGAACGGAGGAGGACCCCCCCCTGCCCCCTTCAGGGTCCAAAAACCCTGAAAACAGATACACTCTGAATGCTTCTGGTTTTTTTTTGGGGAAGCCCCGGAGATTAAAAAATAAAGTGTGGGGAAAAATATGTACAATTTTCAGCAACAAATTTTGTTAACGGACTAAATATTCTTTCAGTTTGCTTCATTAAACGTTTCCAGGATTAACCCAATAAAATTAAACCTTTTTTCTCAAAATTAAATTAAAAAATGTAAAATAGTACCCTTCTGTAATTTTTTTTCCATTTAAACTTTTGCATGAAAAAAATTACGTCCTGATTTTTTGCAGACCTGCACGTCAGCGTTTGCCACACGGGACCGCCTCCGTGCTCACCTGATCCGACACGAGGAGAAGGTGCCGTGCCACATCTGCGGGAAGCTGCTGTCTGCTGCGTACATCACCGACCACATGAGAGTCCACAACCAGTCGCAGCATCACTCCTGCCACCTCTGCAACCGCAGTAAGACACTCAGACTGATCACTGCTGCATTCGATCACATGCTTTTATCACAAACGCTGCCGGCAGCAGCGTTGAGCTGCCACAATCATCCCTGACAAATCAAATGTAGAAAAAAGGGAACCCCCCCTTTTTTCATGGGAAATTTTTTTTCCAAATTTTATGGAAGCCTCCACCCTTTCCCGGGAAAGGGTTTATCCCAAAAAAAAAATTTCCTTCCCGTTTCCCCTTTTCCCGGTTTCTAAAAGGTCTAAATTTTCACGTCTTTATGCAGGTTTTCACCACCCTTTTTCCCCCCCTGGGGCGGGCCCACGCCCCAGAAGAAACCAAAGGTCAGGGGTGGGAAAGGGGGAGCGGCGGGGGGCCGGGGTGGGCCTTCGGTGGAGCCGGTGGCATGCTTCTCTGTCAGCTCTGCGGGGTCCCCGTTAAGACAGACAAAAGCGCTCCAAAGGGTTACAGGGCACCCAGCCAGCAGGGGGACCCCGCCCCCCAAAAGGGCGGGGCCAGAAGCCCCCTCGGAACACCACCCGTGTGGCCGGGGTTTCCTTTCCCGTTTTCCCAACACGGTGGGGTTGGGTTTTTGATGAAAAAGCTTCCCCGTATTGCGGCCCAGCCCCACAGTTAGCGCGCTCACAGGGAGGGGGGCGGGGCTTGGTGAGTAGGGAGGAGGAAGCCAGCAAACAGCCCCGGGTCGGGGGGGTGAACCAACCCCTTTTTTCTTTTTCAAACTTCAAATGGAAAAGTTTCAAAGGTGGAGGAAGGGACTTTCCGTTATTCTAACCCCTGCACACACACACCCCACACACCACACACACCCCACACACAAAACGAAAGGGGAAAACAAAGTACCCGTGATGTATGGGTAAAAAAATCTCAAACAAAAAACTTTCTCAGTTTCTCAGCGTCTTTGGGAAAAGATTTAAGGGGAAAAGGGGATTTAAACAGAAAACGGGTAAAAACGGGGAAAAAAATGCAATTTAAACATTTGACCTTTCCCTCCCCCCCCCCCCCTACCCCGATCGAAAGGGGGGCAGGTTTTTTTATCTTTAGCGTCAATGGGGAAAAAGGGGGTTCGCCCTGGACAGGTGTACAAATCCCTCACCCCAGAGCCCACAGTCCCGAAACATGGAAAAACACTCAGATCCCAAGGGGCAATCTGGAAAAGACCAGGAACCTAACAGGCAAAGTTTTTTGGAAAGGGGGGGAGAAGGGGCCGGGGAAAGGGAAAGGGGGAAAACATTAAAACTCCATGCAGGCTGGGTTTCAAACCCCGGGTTTCTCAAAAGTGTTTCCCCCTTGGGTCCACTGTGAGGCTGTAATCTGAAAAAGAAATTTCCGTGCTTGCTTTCTGGTTTGGTTTTTTGAAGCAAATAATGTTGGGCAGATGGGGAGGGAGTTTATTGGGGGTCTGCCTTTCCCCCCATGTCCTCTTTGGGCCCATTTTTGGGCTGTTTTAAAAACAGGGAGTACCCCTCGAGAGGGAGCCCCATCTCCACCACAGCTCTGTAAAGATGCTGGGAGGAATTTCCCAAAAAAAAAAAATGTTTTAGTTCAGCTGACTTTTGGGGCGGGTCCAACATCTCATTGAGGTTTTTTTTTTTAAACTGAAAAACTCTAGCACAGTTGGACTTGCTCAGGTATTCAAATTAAAAGTCGATTCAGTCATTTTCATGATCAGAGAAATTGCACCATTTATTTACCAGTGAGCTACAGAACCTGACGAAACTAACGAACCTCAGTGTGTTTTACTGGGATTTTATGTGACAAATCAACACAAAGGAGAGCAGAACTGTGAGGTGGAAGGAAATGATTCACAGGTTAACATGTTTTACAAATACAAATCTGAAAGGTTCGGTGTGCTTTTCTGTGCAGCCTTCTTGACTCTGACACCTCAAGTAAAAACTAGTGCAGCCAACTGTCCGAAACCTGCGGAGGTCGGGGTGCCTGCAGAGGTCGGGGTGCCTGCAGAGGTCGGGGTGCCTGCAGAGGTCGGGGTGCCTGCAGAGGTCGGGGTGCCTGCAGAGGTCGGGGTGCCTGCAGAGGTCGGGGTGCCTCCAGAGGCCGGGGTACCTCCAGAAGTCAGGGTACCTCCAGAGGTCAGGGTACCTGCAGAGGCCAGGGTACCTCCAGAGGTCAGGGTCCCTGCAGAGGTCAGGGTCCCTGCAGAGGTCAGGGCCCCTCCCAAGGTCGGGGTCCCGCAGGGGGCCAGGGCCCCCTCAGAGGCCAGGGCCCTGCAGGGGCCCAGGGCCCCTGCGGGGCCCGGGGTCCCTGCAGAGGCCAGGGTCCCTGCAGAGGTCAGGGTACCTGCAGAGGCCAGGGTACCTGCAGAGGTCAGGGTACCTGCAGGGGGTCGGGGTACCTCCGAAGTCGGGTCCCTCGAGGCCCGGGGACCTGCAGAGGTCAGGGTCCCCTGAAAGGGGTAGGGTACCTGCAGAGGTCAGGGTACCTGCAGAGGTTAGGTGCCAGCAGGTAGTTGCAGAAGGAATGTCTGTTTGCACTGAGAGCTGTTCCAGCAGAAGCACCATGAGGATTAAACATCAGTCTGTGTGATTGATGGGTTCTTGCTTTTCTTTCCAGATTTTTGCCAAACATGGACTTGGATCAGATGAACCTTTCTCTTATTTTCCCGTGAAGCAGCTGATCCGCCTCTGAGACTCTCACAGACTGAACACGGATTGGAACCTGACGGACATTGAAGAAAACCTGTCTGTTCATGATGGACGTGTATTTTCTTATCCCCATGGTTTCCCAGTTAGCTGCCATCATGTCACCAGTTTAACTTTAATCTGAGGGACGCCTTCATGGTTTTTTTAATCCTGTTCGTTTTTTTCCCTTTTAAATCTGAATTCAGTGTTTTGTTTTGATAAAAAAAGATCGGATTTTATCAGAATTTTTAGTTTTCCTTATCGGGGCAGGCGGGGCCGCAGGAGGGGGTTTTGACAGGGGGGGCCTCCGTCCGAATGTTTTGTACAGCTAAAGATGGGAAAACCTCTGGTGGGTGTAAATTACGAAAATGAATGTTTTGGTAGTTCTCTGTTCCATCAGATCTTATCTCCTTCAGTGATTAACTGTTTCATTGCTCCTTTGGTGATTCATCTTCTATGGCCGTGCATATTGATTGTAACTGATTGTTTTCACTGGATTAAACTGAAGTCAAAAGCAAACTGTGGCTTTGACTTGAAATCAGCTGCAGGGACGGTTTCGTCTTATTGGACCGAGACACATTCAGGCTGAAGGAGACAGAACAACCACAACCTGGTGGCAGAGACAACAAGTCATCTTCTTCTGTCTCCTGTTACTCATGACATCCTCCTCTATCCATCTTTACGTTTCCATCCATCCATCCATCTATCTATTCATCCATCCATCCATCTATCTATTCATCCATCCATCAATAATTGTTATCCTATCTGACATCAGGTCACAAAGGTAACAGGTTCAGGAAGGAAACCCAGACCTTCTCTTTCAATCTTCCCCTTGAAGATCCTAAGGTGTCCCCAGACCAGAAAGGACGTATAGTCCCTCCAGAGAGTTCTGGGTCTGTTCTGGGGTCTACTCCCAGTGGGATGTGCCTTGAAAACCTCCAAAGGTAGGCCCCAGGAGGGATCCTGATTAGATAAACCACTTAGCTGAGTCCTTA
This sequence comes from Crenichthys baileyi, assembly GCA_036173005.1. Lineage (NCBI taxonomy): Eukaryota > Metazoa > Chordata > Actinopteri > Cyprinodontiformes > Goodeidae > Crenichthys > Crenichthys baileyi. The sequence continues at coordinate 409,668 of JAHHUM010000600.1, forward strand.
CAGAGATGAGGTCGGCTCTATTCTGAGGTCTTCCTGATAATGGAGCTCCTCTCCTTTTTTCTAAGGCAGAGCCCAGATACCCTACAGAAGAAGTTAACTTCAGCGCCGTGGATCCAGAATCTGATTCATTTAGCCATGATCCATGCCTCAGACTTAGATGGAGCTTAGTTCCTCCTTCATCTCATCAGACCTAAGGAAAGCTCTGATATCTGATAAGCTGGATCAGAAAGAAGAGGCAGCCCTTCTGCAGTCCAGTCTGAACCAGGAATGACAGTTGTGGCTTTGGAGTCACCTGTAGGCCTGTTAAAGCAATCCCAGCCCAGAAGGTCTCAGATCCAGAGAATCCACCACCCTCCCTGATTCTGCAGGACCTGGAGAAAAGACCCCACGGCTCCTCCTGAAACCAAGTATTGACCCTCAGGTGATGCTTCCTTCCAGATCTGCCGCCTTTGCTAAGAACATTCCTGAAGTCGGAGTAGGTTTCCAGAGATGTTTTCATCTCTTTGTTTGGATCCAGAGATAAGTTCTAAGGTTCTGCTTAGTGTTTTTCTTCCTCTTGTCTGGATCAAATGTGTCTCCTTTTAGGATTGCTTTCCTTTCTTTAGTGTTGTTGACCTTTCACCTTTGCGCTTCACTTCATGCTCCTCTGGTTTTGGTTGCCACATTAAAGTGATCATCTTCATATTTGTTTTGGCCTGTTTGGACTTGCTCAGAACCGTCCTTTCTGTGTTCTGCGTTTCTTTGAATGTAGTTCTTTTCTCACATTGTGTTTATATTGAAACCTTCTGGATTGGGCGGGGCTCGGGGCCCCCTTTTTGTCCGCCTGGGTTTGGGCCCCGGGTGGCCCCTTTATTTTTCAGCCCAGCAGTGTACCCCCCTCGCCCAGTCCCGATCAGAACCATCTCAGTCATATCGGGGTCAGTTTGCTCCTTCGCCAATTCATAAACCTTTTTTTTGACCATTTCTCCCTTTCCCACCCCTTTTGGTATTAAACCACTACATGAATCATATATTTAAATCAGATTTACGCAGTATCGACTAGACCAAACGTGGATCAGAACCAACATTTTTGTAAATACAGAATAAAACAAATAGTTCTGACCACAACAGTATAATTATTTGTGCGGTTTGATTATGTTTTACCATTATTCTTAAATAAAGCAAAAACAAATGGTTTTGGTTCCATGTGGGAAGGGGGAAATGGGGAAGCTTCGGTAGAAAAAGGGTTGGGATTTGGGGGCCCATGGATCCCCCCGCCCGAACCTCCGCTGAGTTATCTTTTGCAGTCACAGAACCACATTCCCTTCCAGAAAATGAGAGCAGAATTAAAAACGGACTTTGTGAAAGCGGGTTCGAAGTGACATGCATGTCCATTTCGTACCCAGAAAGCTATGAAACGACCGGACCCCTCCGTCGCTCCTGCCGGCCGGTTGTTTACAGCGCTGTTGAAGCGCCGCCCCTCCCCCACCGACTCCCCCTCCTCTTCCTCCTCTTCCTCCTCCTCCTAGCAGCTAACCAGCTAACTGTAGCTGAAGCTGGAAAAACAGCCTAAACTCCGCCAGGTTTGAAGGGAACCCTGAACACTGAGCTCCCGCTGGATGAGTCTTCATCCTCGGTTAACCCTGAGCCTCCTCCAGGGCTCTGAAGGAGCCGCCATGATGGACAGCTAGCAGCGGGGTTAGCTGCAGTTAGCTCCGGGAGAACCGGAGCCTCTAACGCCGCTCTTCAGCCCTCAGAGGCCCGGTTAAACTGCCTTTCATCAGCCGTTCACGGGGCACCGGTTTTTGGGGCTTTTATTCACGGTTCGGGTTTTTTTTTAAAATAATTTAGGTCACGGGGGGTTTAGGGGGTTTATGGGGGACAGCAGGGGGGGTTAAACTAATCCCCCCGAATAGTTTGGTTTAAAGCACCTGGCTAACGTTTTTTCCCTTGGGGAAACAGGCCAGAAGTTTTTTTTTTCCAAAGCTAAACCCGGGCTTCTTGGCGGCGGGAGGGGGGCCCCCACCAACGGTTTCCTCTGGTTTAATTTTTTGGGCTCTGTTTTTGGGAAATCCCCGCTTTTCCGGGGGAATTTAAACCGAGTTCTGGGCCCCCTAAAAGCAAACAAATTTGCGGGCCCCTTTGGGTTTAGGGGTTTGGTTTCGGAGCTAAAATCCATCCGGGCAGAGAAGGGGCCCCCGGGGTTTTGGGTTCTGTTTCCCACAGCTTTTAAAGGAAAAATTTCTCTTTTAAACCCTTTTAAAGGGTTTTCTGGGTCACTTAAAGAAAAAAGGGTTCTAGCCCGGGTCCAACCGGGGGGGGTTTTCCACATTTCAGGTTTCCCTAAAATCCTTTTGGGGAGGGTTTCCCTTTATTCTGTGGGGAAAAAAATTTAAAAAAGGTTTTTGCCCGGGGTCCATCCTGCAGTTTTTAAAATTTGCATCCCCCCCAAACACCAAAAATAAAAATGAACGTGGGGGGTTATCAGGCCTCTGCAGAGCTAAAGGACGGGGATCTATCCATTCCTCCTGTTCGGGGGAAGGGGAAAAAGGGGGAATTCAAAAAGCTGAAAGGAATAAAAAGCTCCCCCAAGGACTGGCCCGGTCCCCCCTACAACCACCAAAATTGAGGCACGGAAAGGGACCGCCAATCATCTAAAATGGGCCCCCATGTGTGGCGGGTCAACAAAAAAATAAAATCCTTCTTTAAATTCAGAAAATTGCGGGAAAACGGGAAACCAACTGATTCATTGGCTTTAAAATCTTTCCCCAAAAAATTTAAATAAATGGGGTTTTTCTAAACGGAAGCCGATTAAAAATCTCTATTTAAAGGAGAATTCTGACCCACAAAAATCCTTATATACAAAACAGTATTTGGAAAATCCTGAAATTTTAAATGTTTGACTGCATTAAGGCACCTTAAGACTGCCCTCATTTTTCAGGGTATGGGTCCGTTAAAAAAATTGGGCCCAAATTTAAATACAATTTGTTTTACCATCTTTTTTCCAGTTTTTTTTCTGGGGGGGGGGGTGGGCCATTTGCCGTTTTTTTTCATGTCGTGTGCATGGGGGACTGTGGGAGTTTGACTGAAGCAAAAAGAAATGTCCGGGGCGTGTTTTTTTTTACCAGCAAAAGGGTGTGAGGTATTAATGGGTTTAGGGCTAAACGGTCGGCCCGACGCGTTTCGGAAAACCTCTGGAGTCAGGAGGGAAAAGCAGTGCTTCCCCAAAACACTGTTATAGTGGGGGGGGGAGGCCGCGACCTCGACTGGGGACTTTCGGGCGGGGAAGGAGTACTTCGGGGATCTCCTCAATTCCCATCAGCATTCCCTGGTGGACCAGGGGCTGGGGACTGGGGGGTTGGGGACTCTTTCTCACCGGGGGCTGAAGTCACCAGGGGGTTAAAAAGCTCCCCGCGGGGGGCGGGTTCGGGGTGGATGAATCCCCCCTGATAACCTCAATCTCTGGATGTTTGGGGGGGTCATGGTTGCACGCCTATTCAAAAATTGTGGGGTTTTGGGGCAGTGCCTCTGGAGGGGGAAGGGGGGGTCCCCCCTTTTAAAAAGGGTGACCGGGGGGGGTGTGTTCCAACTACAGGGGATCACACTCCTCAGCCTCCCTGGAAAAAGGCCTACGCAGGCTATTGGAGAGGAGAGTCCGCCGATGTCGAACCCGGCTTCAGAGGAGCAGTGGGGTTTTCGTCCCGCGTGGAACACTGGACCACTCTATACCCTCTACAGGGTACTCAAGGGTTCATGGGAGTTTGCCCACCGGTCCAAATGTGTTTTGTGGACCTGGAGAAAGCATTCGACTGTGTCCCTCGTGATGCCCTGGGGGGGGTGCTCCGGATGTGGAATCGGGGCCCTTTATTAGGGGCCATCCGGCCCCTGTACGAGCGAGCAGGAGTTTGGTCCGTGTTGCCGGCACTAAGTCGGACCTGTTCCCGGTGCATGTTGGACTCCTGCAGGGCTGCCCTTTGTCACCGGTCCTGTTCATAACTTTTATGGACAGGATTTCTAGAAGTAGCCGAGGACCGGAGGGGGTCTGGTTTGGGGACCAGTGGATTTCGTCTCTTCTTTTTGTAGATGACCTACAGCATGCGCTGGGGCGGTTTGCCGCCGAGTGTGAAGCGGCTGGGATGAAGATCAGCTCCTCCAAATCTGAGGCCATGGTTCTCGAAAAGGGTGGCTTGTCCTCTTCAGGTCGGAGGGGAGTTCCTGCCTCAAGTGGAGGAGTTCAAGTAACTCGGGGTCTTGTTCACGAGTGAGGGAAGAATGGAGCAGGAGGTCGACAGTCGGGCATCTATACCGGATGCCTCCTGGACGCCTTCCTCGGGAGGTGTTCCAGCCACGTCCCACCAGGAGGAGGCCCAGGACACGCTGGAGGGACTATGTCTCTCGGCTGGCCTGGGAACACCTTGGGCTCCCCCCGGAGGAGCTGGAGGAGGTGTCTGGGGAGAGAGACGTCTGGGTGTCTCTGCTGAGTCTGCTGCCCCCGTGACCCGGTTCCGGATAAGCGGAAGACGACAAGTACGGGCTAGAAGAGCGATATTAATATCGATATCAGCCTGAATATTTATATCGGTACATCCCTACTGTTAACTGTAAGAGTAAAGGACTTGTAATAGTCCCTCATTGAGCCCAAGGTTCTAATGGGCTCTATAAGGTTCTGTAGAAAATGATATTTTCAGCATTAAGAGGAGCAGCAGACATTCAGCTTACGTTCTTCTAGGAGTCTGGACGTTTTGGTAAATAATCGCATGCAAACATTAAAACTCACTTTTTGCTGATTTCAAAAATAAATTCTGCCTTGCTTCGGTTAAATCGGATCTAGTTTTGTTTCAGTAAGTCCAGAAAGTATCAGAAATGGAGAGAAAGAGAAATGAAGTATATTTTCCAGAAACGGCAAATAGGGATTTTTCTGGCCTGGAGGCAGTTGGATTATTACTCATTATTGTCCCAACAAGGAAAATCAGAACCTGCAGCTTAGACCCAGAAGAAAATCGGTTTCAGTCGGTCAAATCCTGATCAGTGCATCTTCTCTGAAGCTCCACAGTACCGGGTTCTTCTGGACTCATTACAGATTCATTAAAATCCAGATTGTGGCAGTTAGTGCTTCTCTTTTCTAACCATTTTGTACAGAACCTGTGTTCAGCCCAGTGTTCAGCCCAGTCAGACCCGGTCCAGGTTTGATCCGTCTGAGTGTTCTGTTGAGTCGATCCAGTAAAGAGTCTGTAAGTTGATTTAATGGAGGTTCTGTTGTCCTTCACCTTCTGTGACCCATTGAGGATTTTCAGCCGATACCAACAGATTAATCCTTGGTTCTGGGTTTATTTCCACAGCCGTTCTCAAACAGTGGTGTGGTTCTGCTTAGCGGCGCGGCCGGCTCCAACATTGAGCTAATGTTATCTGGGCCATACATCACGTGTTCCTCCTGTTTGCACTGATGACCCTGAAGGTGACGCACCCACGGCCCGTTTTAAACCCAGAACCTGCCGCGGACCGAACTCTGGTTCTGGTCTCTCCTACAGATTACTTCCAGACAGAACTCTGTAGAAAACTCTTCATGTTTTTGATTACTAATGGTGGTTCTGGTGTCATTTTTTTAAAGCGTTGCAGCCCGCTGTGGAGACCCGACTGCAGGTTCTGCTTTCTAATGTCTTTCTGTTGACATGATTTGGGTTTTTCCAAACATCTTTCCGTCTGTGTGCAGAAAGCTGATGGATCATGCTGAGTGAGCAGCGCCGGTTCCTCTGTGCCTGAGCGGGACCAGCAGCAGCAGCTTGGTGCCGTTCCCATTCCCTGGACTGCTTGTGGGTTCGGTGAGAGGAGGATGGCCTTCCACGGCGCCGGGCGGCAGACTGTCTGTGGAGATTTGTTTCCAGGCTCTGAGCTGGGCCACAAGTTCTTCTGTGTTGGGTCATCCTGCGGCGCACCCTCCACGGGCCTCAGCGCCACACCATGCCTGACCGGACCCAGCGCCCCGGCCGGGACCCCCCGACACCCTACGGCTCTGGGAGGGAGCGCCGGCGGCGGAGCGGCAGTTCCTCAGCCTTACAGTAACCCGGCCAGCGAGGTGCCGAGCCCTGCTGAGATGGAGCCGGACCGACCCATCGGATACGGAGCGTTTGGAGTTGTTTGGTAACTGCAGAACTTTCAGCAGGGGTTCTGAATCCTCATCCATGTAAAATAGGTTATCTGATCTACCAGAATGCGGGTCCATTTCTGTTTGCAGATCGTTCTGAACGGTTCTCATAGTCAGCTAATCTAGCATGAGGAGGTTCTGGTCTGGTTCTGTTAATCAGATTTATCCTGCAGATATTTTCCATCAGGAGGTCATCTTTAAACCATTTGAGTTGCTGAAATGAGCTTCAGCGGCACTAGAAGGTCCAAATCTATGTTGATCCCGACCTGCTTTTACTTTGGTTCTGCTGGTGAACACAGGATGGAAACTTTGACTGATTCAAACATGAATTCATGTGTTTGGGTCCACAGGAACCGACTGGTTCTTTTGTTTCCATCAAAGTTCCCTGAGTTCTTGGCTGATTCATCATCTCCAGGTGATTAATGTTCCTCAGCAGGAACCTGGACCTCTGTACATCAGAACCAGTAATCATTGTGTTCAGATGAATGAGTAGAAACTCGGACTGAAGGTTCTGTAAACCCGAGCTGCATGTTGGGGGACTTGATTGATTTAATGCGAAGAAAAGATCTGAATGTTTTTACTTTCAAGCTGATAAACACTCCGTCTGGACCGAGACTGGACCAGTGAGACAGCAGGTTCTGGAGGGCGACCCTGAAATCGCTCTGCCCAGAGAAGATCTCCAGCTTCTGGATCCAAAGACCTTCCCAGTCCTGATGGGATCAATGGTTACCTGCAGAGGGTTCTGGGTCTGCCCTGTTAAGGCATTCTTTAACTTAGACCTGTTCCAGAACCTTTTTGTTAGTTCTGTGTGGTTGCACTGTGGGTTCTGAAACTGGGTCATCTGTTAGATTGTCAGCTGGAGAACAGGAGAGCTGCTGCGATCTGTGGAAACATGTTTCCAGATCTGAGTTCTCAGTAACTCGGATCCACCTGCAGATCAGGGTCCATCCAGGATTCAGGCCTCCCTACCCGAGCTGTTTTTGCCCTGGTGACCCGATTGGGTCTTGGTCCCTGCTGTTGAAACTCGGCTGCAGACGCAGAGCACAGAATGTCTGAGGAGACATGGTCCTAAACCTTCTCCAGACCCATCAGGGGCTCTGTGAGAGGAAAGACGTGCTCTTTTTAAACTCGGAGGTTCCAGGTACGACGTCCCAGAACAACATTTCAAACCCAAAGGAAGAGATTTAACATATTGAATGTAAATATTTTCTTATGAGAGAGGAGCTGCATGAACACAGTTCAGTGATGATTACTGATGGTAATATTCAGCATTACTGTCGCTTAGGATTCATCTACCTTCTGCTGGCATCCCGCCGCTCTGTGGGACCTTCAGCATCTCAGCCTCTGCAGCAGCACACCAGGCGTGGGCCTGGAGGGCCCTGGAGGTCCAGCCAACGGGGCCAACATAGTCAGCTTGCAGAACTTGCTTGGCGCTTATAGAATGGTACCCCCCGGGTACCGGATCCATGCAGGCCTCGGGGATCTTCATGGCTCGCATGCAGCTCTGTCATCAGCTCAATATGTTGGTGTTTTTCAGCAGCTTTTAATATGAAAACATGAGATTCTAGTTTCACTGAAGAATCTCCTCAAATGTCCTGAAGATTAGAAAGCTGAGTTCTGAGTTTCTGAACTGAACCAGTGGTTCTGTTAGGCTAATAGTCCTCCAGTATGTTCTGTTCCAGGATGGCTTTCTATGGTCGGAGGAGTCTGTGTTTTTCCCGATCTGTGACGCAAAGGTCGTCTGATCCATCCGTCCTCCTGCAGGTCCGTGACCGATCCTCGGGACGGTCGGAAAGTAGCTCTGAAGAAGATGCCCAATGTCTTCCAGAACCTGGTCTCCTGTAAGAGGGTCTTCAGAGAGCTGAGGATGCTGTGTTTCTTCAAACATGACAACGTAAGGAGGGTCTGAGCGTGCTCACATCATCTCTCTAGGTGGGACAAATGAATCGAAAGGGTTTTATTGTTTGGTCTCTGCAGGTTTTGTCGGCTCTGGATATTTTACAGCCTCCGCAGATCGACTGCTTCGAGGAGATGTATCCTTTCAGATCAGCCTGTCTGTCCCCGTTTCTCATCATTAACTGGCCTCGTTTAATCCTCCTAAATTAGCAGCTGGTTGCTGCTCTGAGCCCGGCGGCTGAATGCTTGACGTCAGGGTAAAACCTGCTCAGAGGTGATGTGATGGTGTAGGCGGAGGTTCTGAGTTAGCTTCTTTAACTGCCGATCGCCTCGCAGCTACGTGATCACTGAACTGATGCAGAGTGACCTCCACAAGGTGATCGTGTCTCCTCAGCCTCTCACCACGGACCACATCAAGGTCTTCCTGTACCAGATCCTCCGAGGTCAGTCTGCAAACACTCCAGTGGTCCTCAGAAAGCTTCAGGTTTTACCTCCATGCTGCTGACTCATGCAGCCATTACTCACACTGCAGCTCTGGTCACCCAGTGGAAAGGTCTCTGCAGCACCTTCACATGTTTCTATGAAATGCATTCTCAGTTCAGGCTGCAGAACCTCCATTCTGGCAGAAACCGGACCTCTTCTACCATAAGAATGATCGCGAGCCCCCGGGTTCCTGAAATAAAACTGCCTGCAGGTGGAAAATTAGGAAATTTAGGAAAGATGGAAGAAAAGATGGAGAAAGAAAAGTAAAAAATCTCCAGGAAGGAACAAGAAAATATCACAGAACAATAAAACAATATACAGCATTAAATTATTATAGAAATGGACCCAGCAGTGGAAGCTGCCCTGAATATTCTGTGACAGAACTACGAAGGAGTTCTGGAGGACGGGGCGTAGGGAAGAACCGGGAGGAAAGCTTCGGTTTTCTTGGACAGATCTGTAACTTCCCTTTTCAAACCGGTCCATTTCTAAATTCCATAAAAAATATCTAAAGAAATATCTTTTAATAAAGCGGGTCATTTTCCTTACGAAAGGTCCGGTTCTTTGTTCTGTTCTCCAAGATTCGGGAGAACTCTTTATAGTTACATTCGATGATTTTCAGGGAGGTTTCAGACTGATGAACATCTCTAGACGACTATTCTGTAGAACCGTTGATTCAAATGAATTCGGCACCAGAGGGGTTGGACTGAACTGGGGAAAGAGCAGGTGAAACAAATCCTACATGTAGATGAAGTTCCTCAGGTTCCTCGGGGCCCGTCTTTTACCAGCCAGAACACTGAACGGGTCAACAGAAACTAAAAGGAAGATAAACATAAAATCAATAAAAGGCTTAGAAGAAACCAGAAGTGGACTGGTTTCTTCTGGCGTGGTGCTCCTGCTCTCTGGACCAGGTTTAAAATCATCTAAAGTTCCAGCAGAACTCAGAGGTCCATGTTGGGTCCTAATCTGTTCTTATGTATGAGTTTGATGGTTTTAACAGATGTTTGTCCCTGTTCAGGCTTGAAGTACCTGCACTCTGCTGGGATCCTGCACCGAGACATCAAACCTGGAAACCTGCTGGTCAACAGCAACTGCCTGCTGAAGGTGACGGTCACACCTGTGTTTGTCTTCATGGTTGCCCCGTCACCATGCTGTAGCTTCTCCTAAAGTTCTGCATCACGTCCTAAGCTGGACCGTCGGTTTTTTAAAAAGCAGCTCTGAAGGTTTCTGGGACAGATGCTCCTCAGGTGCAGAACGTGAAGGAGAGCAGGAGAAGGTTTCTCACCAGGCTGGACTGTTGGTTCCACCTTAGAAGCTCAGCGCAAACATTCAGTTCTGTTCATTTATGCAGCACTAATGTCGTCTCAGGAGGCTTTATCACAGCAAACATCCAAGTCAGTCCAACCATATAGACCGAGTCCAAGTCCACTAGACCGTCCAGTCAGGTTCAGGTTACTCTAGTTGGGTCACTAGTTTCTATCTAAAGAACCCAGCAGGTTGGATCCAGTCGGGGACTCTGCAGCATTCACTCCTGGATGTTCATGTAGCGACAGTGGAGAGGAAGGAACCTCCAGCAGAACCAGGCTCATTGTGAGCAGCCATGACCGACCAGGGGTATGAGAGAACAGAGCGGAGCAGAGACACAAAATTACCCAGAAGCACTGATCCAGGGGTACTTTCTATTTGAAAGAACAGTAAAACGTTAAAGAGAGTAAGTAGTAGCTCCTTTAGAGGCTTCATCTAGGAGAGAAACAGCTAAGCAGATGAACTCTGAGCCAGGAGGAACATCTACATGATGGAAAACGGTACACAGAGGCAGAACCTGAAAGGGATTCTGGAGAAGTTGTGTGTTTTAGAAATGAAGCCCGTAGAGGTCCATGTGTGTCTCTTATTAAACCGGACCTATTTATTTAGGCCCACAGTGGGCCTGGCTCTCCTCTGACCCTCCTTCTGTCTTGGCTCAGATCTGTGACTTTGGCCTGGCCCGCGTGGAAGAGCCTGACCCGTCGCGTCACATGACCCAGGAGGTGGTGACTCAGTACTACAGGGCTCCAGAGGTGCTGATGGGCTGCCGGCACTACGGCTCCGCCATTGACGTCTGGTCGGTGGGCTGCATCTTCGCTGAGCTGCTGGGCCGGCGGATCCTGTTCCAGGCTCAGAGCCCCATCCAGCAGGTGAGAGGAAGCCTTTAGAGGTTCTGCTGACACTCGGTGGGTCCAAACTGGTCTTGCGTCTGTAAAACATGTGGTTAAACAGGCCCAAGCCCAACTCATTTACCTTGATGTCTGATTCTTAATAATTAAACTAGACACTAGACATGAAACTTTCAGCCTCTTTTGTTCATTTTACAGCAGAACCTGATTGTTTCAGGATGTTTGTTCTGCTCCCAATCATCGGGTCCAAACCTGTTTATGGCAGCGTTTCAGGACAAATGTCCTGTAAACATTTGTTCTGATTTATTCTAATAATAAAGGTTTATGATATTTTCACAGTAAAGATGTTGGTGTTGCTGGTGTGCCATTTGGACAGTTTTTCTTAGAAAACTGTTCCAGGAGTCATCAGAATGATGGTCTGGGTTCTGAACCAGTTACAGAACCAGAAGATGTTTTTCTGCAGTAAAGATGGCATCTCTTTTTCATTACCTGCAGCTGGATCTAATCACGGATCTCCTTGGAACGCCGCCTCTGTCCGCCCTGGCTTCAGCCTGTGAGGGGGCCCGAGCACACATCCTGAGGGGCCCCCACAAACCGGTACGTGGTCTCTGTTTGGTCCCAGCTGTATCGCAGGGAAGTGTCGGTTCTGTTTACGCCGCTGAGTCGGCTACAGTCAGTCAGGTGATCAGCACTGCAGGATTGCTGGAGGTCGGCTTGGCTCCTCCCAGACGTGTGTTTAATCCTGAGGTGATGATCAGCAAAGGTCAACCAGACATGAGGATTATCCTTGCTGTGAAACCTTGTTTCCAGGATTTCCAGCACCTGTTGGTGGATCTGTTTGGACGGTTCAGAACATTTCTGTGAATAACACGAAGCTGAAAACGTTGTCCTGCCTCTGAATGCTGACACGATCCTCACTGAATCATTAAAGCTCAGGCTGATTTTGTGTCTCCAGCCGTCGCTCTCGGTGCTCTACATGCTGTCGGACGGAGCCACGCACGAAGCCGTGCACCTTCTCTGCCGCATGTTGGTCTTTGACCCGGTGAGTCATCCCCAGCTGATGAGTAGCAAACCCTGAATCAGTCCGATGTTTTCTTCTGCCTATAGTTCCTTCTGGGTCCAGTCAGTGAAATCTGAATGTTTGTCTCCAGGCCAAGAGGATCTCCGGCAGCGACGCCCTGTCACACCCGTACCTGGACGAAGGCCGCCTGCGGTACCACACCTGCATGTGCCAGTGCTGCTACTCCGTCCCCAGTGGGCGGGTTTACACCCGGGACTTTGAGCCGGTCGCCGAGCGGCCGTTCAGCCACAGCTACGAGAACAGTCTGCTGTCTGTGTGGCAGGGAAAAGGTGCGGCGAGCTTCGTTCTTGTTGGGCCAGGAAGGTCCGGGTCAGATTCACACAAACACAGAGGATTTATGACTGGGCAGAGTTTTTCCTGCCACTGCTCTGCAGATTTTAGGCAAACTTAAGCTGAAAACTGTTGAACTCAACGTTTAGGTGCCAGAATATCAATGAAATGGATTTTCATCGATGTTTGTTGTTCCAGAGCTGATCCATCGCTTCATCACGGAGCACCAGCAGGGCAAACGGGTTCCTCTGTGCATCAACCCTCAGAGCGCCGCCTTCAAGACCTTCATCAGGTGAGGCAGAGGAGAAGGAGACAGTTTGTGTCAGCATGAAGACCAGAACCTGCTTGGTTAGCAGCAGCCTGTTACAGAAACCCAACATCTTCTCGTTCTTGAACCTGTGTTAAAATATGACTTAGAAAACTGTGAGGAGGTCTCAGGTGGAGCACAGGAGAGAACCTGGGTCCGGTCACAGAACCGGAACAGAAACATGGCTCCAGGTCGCTCCACCAGTTCTTTCCTTCTCAGTGCGCGGCAGCAGCTCTGCCAGCTGAGCCCCACCCCCTAGTTAGAAAACAGAGAGGTGGTCAGGTCCATTGATGTGATGCATCCAGAAGAAGAACCAGTACCAGTTCATGGAAGGTCCACAGAATGCGCCGTAACATTTTCACACATTCAGCGATGGTATCTGCAGGGCGAGTTCTGACAGGCTGCTGGTAACTAATGCCTCTTTTCTACTGGGTCTGTTCACTGGTTCTGCTCCACTCTGGTTCCATGTGTGATCAGCTGGGTCAGGATGTGATTAAATACAGCGCCCCCTACCTGCGTGTCCTTTTTCTTTCCTTTCAGCCTTCAGGCGGGGTTTATGGTTTGTAAATCGTAAATGATTTTGGCAAAATGTCCAACTTAAAGCTGGCTCATCCCTGGAGTTTGAGTCCGAGAAAAAGCAGCCAAAGTCCAAGAAAGTGTTGATCAGAACCAGTTAAACAGATTCTGGGAAGGTCTGATTCACAGGATGGGAAATGGAAGAAATGAGGAGCGGATCCAGAGTTCTGGTTTTTATTTTGATTGGTTTATAATTGATATTTCTGCACATTTAGTGAAAAGGTTCTAAAAACATCACGAGTCAGTTTGTTGTTCGATGTTGAGGAAGAGGAGGAGTTAAACACCGATGATTGTGGTTCCTCCTCAGATCGACCGCGTGGCATTCCTCCAAGGTGTCCAGGAAGGAGGAGAGATGAACGCTCCTCCTCTTCATCATCAGGAGGAGCAGCAGGAGTCTGACGGGGTTTGGGTCCTTTCTTTCTCCTCGTCTTCATCCTGATGGGAAAACCGATGAACCCTTCCTGACTGAAACAGACCGACCTCATGTTGTTGTTTTTATTTTTGGTTCTCCTGCCACGTTCCCTGAATATGAAACCTGATCCACCCAGACACACTCCTCAGTAAAGGCCAAATGCTGCTGATGTTCTTTAGGAGGAACTGGGAGAACTGGGAGGGACTTGGATCCTGTTTGATGAAGTCATTCCCGCCCGGTCCGAAGCCCTCATCACGCTCCCCACACACGGCCACGCCCTCTTCCTGTTAAGCTCCTGAACTCATCACTCACTGTGTTCTCGTCTCGCGGCGTTGCCGTGGCGATCATGATGCAACCTCACCAGATGTAGCAGGTCTAACCAACACTCCCTGGTTCCGTTTGTGGTTGGGCGATGTCCGGTCCTGATCCCAGATCATCGTCGGGGAGGAACGAGTCTGATTTACCTTCAGGGTGAAGATGCTAAGACCAGGATGTGTCCCTCAGACTTCCTGGTGTTTTTATTCCCGGCCTCGTCTCAGAGACACCAACTCCGGGTTTTTCGTTTCTTTGTGGCTCCGTTACCTCAAAACTTCCCAGAAATGTTCTAACATTACTAGAACCAAGGATGCCCACAGAACCACAGACAGTTTCACACCTGACATGAAAGCATCTCGTCGTTCCTCCAGTTTTACCTCGTTCTTCGTCTCTGACCCGGATCTAGGAGCAGGATTCACCTGGGGAAATGCTGCTGCTGTTCTGGTTCAGGTGGCCTGTTGTAGATGAACCGTAGAAACCCAAACTGTGACGCTCCGGTTTCCATCTTGGTTTGGATTAACAGGACCCATCTGCATCTGGATATATTTACAAACGGGTCTCAGAATCTGGTCCAGCAGCTGATTGTTCCTCCAGCCGTGTTTCCACATCTGTCAGATGGATTTCACTGGGATCCAACAGAGTATCCTGCAGAATCAGAGCAGAATCTGCTAGGTTTTTTTTAGCTCACAGGTGTTCTGACCAGACGGACCTCCATTAGCCAGAAGTCAGGCTGTTTTGTACATTCAGCAGCCACTCAGTGAGGTCAGAGGTCAGAGTTGTTTCTTCGTTTAATTCCATGAATAAAATCAGCAAAAAGAAGGATATCATGATTCAAAGTTGGTGTTTTCCGAACGGTACCTGAGATGTTCTGTCAGCTAAGGTTTCCCAGACAGAAGCTGCAGGTTCTGTCCAGATAAATCCTCTGCTGCAGGGTTCTGTCCTCTGGGTTTCATTCTGGAAAACTGCTGGAGATCCAGTCTTGGTCTCAGATGCAGTGAAGGATCGGCCGCCTACGCTGCCCTGTGCAGCTCAGAGGGGAAACAGCACCAGGCCCAAATGACTCCATTGTTCCTGAACCTTCAGTACACACACACACACACACACACACTTAGGAGTCCAGAACCCGTCTGTATCCTGTCGTAACAAAACTCCTCTGAAAGGGCCAATTTCATTTCAAATCTCAGAACCTTTAAGCTCGGATCATTCTTGAAGAAGTGTATCCTGATCCAGTTTGTGAACCCACTGGTGTTCAGAAAGCTGGAGATGTTCCTGAATGAAATGAAAGAACCAGGGTTTCTGGACAAGCGGGAAGTTGGTTTTCCTGACCTTTAACCCCAGCAGTCGGGCCGATCGCTGCGCTGTGCTCCGTCTGCAGCTCTGTTGGTGCTGCCGGGAGCGTTCTTCCTAAACTCTGCAGAGCTGCAGGGAAACGGGACAAACACTCCTGTGGAAGCTTAAACAATCAGGATGGTGAATGATGCGACCTTGGTGGGAGAATGAGATCCGATTGGTCCCAGACTTCTTCGAAACCGGGTCAGAGGAGCAGGGTGTTGGGTCACGTGTGTTAATCTTGGTCAGGAATGTTGGAAACACGGCTCCCTGGAGGAATCTGCAGCTCCTGGATCAGCTGCTGGGAAGATCCGAAGTCCCAGGAATAATTCAGGATCAGGTTCCCCTCTAAATGAAAACCTCACGGTGCGTTCCGGGTCGGCGCCGGGACCCTCCTGTATATGTGCATGTGTATATTTATTCCTCGTGGAGAGCGTGTGGGTGTGGATGCTGTGCAATGCTCCGGTTTATGGACAGAACCATTAACTCCGTGCTTCTTTTATTTAACTCCTCTTAGCAGGTGCTTTATTAGGAGCTTTGTTGTTTTGTTGTGATTCATTAGATTCTGTTTCTTCTTCTTCTGGAGTCGAGGGAAGGTCCAACCGTTCCCTGAAACCTTCTGCAGCGTTCAAGTTTCTGTAGGATCGTTTAGTTGTGGAAAAATACTAAACTTTGCTGCGTTTCAGTTAAATTTCCGACCTTAAATCACAGAACGAGTCTCTGAGGTGGCTTCATACCTGGTCAGATCTTCTTCTCAGATCATGTTGAGTCTTAGAAAACCTTCATGTTTGCATCTAATCTGGTTCCTGCAGATGTTTTAGAGCTCAGTTCATAAGAAAGCAGCTGGAAAATGCTTGGGCCTGAAGGGAGAAATGGAGTAAAGAGCAATAAGACTTTATCTCCACTAACTGACCCGTCGGCCCAGTTCCAGGGGGATCCGGTTCCTGTAACCTATTAAAATGATTACATTGTAACTGGGGGAACTGTAAGAATCCCAGGGGTTCAGTTTGACCCAGACCATGAACCCACCTGAGGTACTAGTTTGTAATTTGAGTCGCAGATGTGTTTTGGACTCGTCGTTAGTGAGACCCTTCCAGGTTAGAACCTGTGTTCCCGGCACTGTTCTGAGATCAGCCGACGTAGATTTAGACCCTCTCCTTCTGATTATTAAAACTTGATGTTTATTAATCTCGATATAAATGATGTTTCTGTCTTTGTTTTAGCTGAAAGCTTTTCTCTGTTCTGTTTTTATTTTTGACTTGTGTTCCCAACAGATACTTGAATTTCTTAACCTGTTTAGAGTAAAGTAGTGGATGATGGTGAATAAATAAATGGACACTGGATCTGGTTCTGCTGCGTTCAGTCATCTGATCTGTTCACTGGGTTCCTGCAGAACATCTGCAAACATCTCAGAAAATGAGACCATCATGAAAAAGTTTATTGTTTAATCATGAAGTGAAACTCAGATATTGATCCATCACACGTAGATTGAAATATTTCAAGCTTTTATTTCTTATAATTCTGATGATTCTGGCTCACAGAGAATGAAAACCCAAAATTCAACGTCTCAGAAAATTAGAAAATTGTGAAAAAGTGAAATACTGGAAACTCCTGGTGTCAGCACCCTAATCACCTAATTACCTCCAAACACCTGCAGAGGTTTCGTGGGCCTCTAGAGGGTCTCCGTGTGGGTCAGTAGGAGACAACCATGGAGAAGACTGCAGACTGGACAGATGTCCAGGAGACAGTCATGGACACCCTCCACAAGGAGAGAAAGCTACAGGAGGTCGTTGCTAAAGAAGCTAGTTATCCAGAGAGCTGTGTACAAGCTTATTCGTTGAAAGTTAAGTGAAGGGAAAAAGTGTGGTTGGGGATAACCAACCGCAGCCTTCAAAGGATTGTCGAGCAAAATCCATTCATGCTGCGTCCAAGTTGAGCTAATTTCTCCAGAATATTCCCACAAGTGAAGGTCGTCTTCCTCCAACCACTGAATTATACTGAAGGTCCGATGGCTGGAGAAGGATGGAGGTCCCACAGAAGAGCAGAAAAACTGAAGCCTGGTTTTTTAATCTGCTGGTCAGATGAATCTAACATGTCAGGTTTACATAAAGGCGTTACCATGGCACCAACATGGTTTATTTTATATGAGCCACATTAATAATAATGATTATCATTATTATTATTGTTGCTATTAATAATAAAAGGCAATGAAGAATCCAGGACTTGTCTGGTTTCTTCTGGGCCGGTGGTCCTACTCATCTAGAGTTCCAGAAGACCTCACTGAGAGAAGAAGACAGTTCCAGAGCCCAGGAGCTCCGTCTCCCCAGGGAACCTCATGGAGCTTCTGGCCCTGAGATCTTAGGGATCTACTGGGATGTGTGGAGGTGTCAGACTAAAGCTCTGTTGGTCTTCAGCATCAACCAATCCCTGGACAGCACCACCTGTGTTCACCTTTAACGTGGTGAACTCCACTGTTGCTGTGTTTCTAACTACACCGTCAGTGGGTGGGTGTTCAATCAGAAAGGCCTGTGGTCCGTCTGCCTGTCAGTCTGTCTCCTGGGTAAAATCTAGGTTAATCTCACATTATCCTCATGTTGACAGCAGTAGTACCCCTAAACATGTATTCACACCCCTTGAAAAGATTTTGGCACCCTCACAAGACCATTTGGAGATGGTCTCCGATCCCAAGCTGTTCTGTTGAGCTCCGGTTCTGAGGAGGATGATCCTTGAGTTTATTTTCTAATCCGTGGAGGTGAGCTGGTGCTGGAAGAACTCGTTCCCTTCCAACTTCTTCATGTTTCAGATGTTTCTTGAACAGAGGCAGACTCAGGTAGGACACATCTGAAACCTTCACATCTCCTGAAGATCCCACTGATGAAGACTGTCTGAGTGACCGGAGTCATGAAGCTCAGTGATTTCTCTGTTTCACTTCAACAGTGAATTCGTTACAGTACCAAAGACCAGTTGAGGGATCCATCTTGCGGGTCCTGGGTCAGGACTTAATTCTGGTTTTTAAAGCCATGAGTCCCAGGTCTTCTGGAGATGTTTTATCTCCTTTTAGTTTGGTAGGTACAGGTGCTGGGATGAAGCTGACTGAGAAAAGCACCCAGATAACTTCAAAAAGACCTTGAGTTCTGGAGAACCATTGATCCAAACCTCTCTGACAGAACTTGGGTTGCTCCTTGGTAGGTCAGCTGTGGATGCAGTTTGTAGAACCGGTCCTGATCCTCTGGTGGATAATCAGCCTCCTCCCCCATCACCACACCTCTCACAGGTGGTGGCTGGAAGCTCCACCCCTCTGATCCTCCTTTCTGAGCTCCTGCAGACCAGTATCCACACACACAACACACACACACCTGTCTACACATGGTCCGATCAGGAATGCTGGGCCTGCTTGCTGCCGGCACCGTCTTCTTCCCAGGACTGTTCCTGGTGGCGAAGGGAGCCCTGAAACACCTGATGGGATGGCCTGAAGGCGATGCTGTGGTTCTATCCACACGGTAACAACACACACACACACACACACACAGCCTGACAGGAACTCTGTATTGTCTGGTCAGAACCTGGGAGGTGAACAGATTTCTTTGGTCCGGTTGGGTCTGTGTTGCTTCCTTCCTTCACGGTCTGGTTACTGGTTTAAAGTCCTTTATTGAGATGATGGTCAGAGTTTTCTCCGTCTGTATGGAGCACAAAGTAGCAGTGCTGCTCCTCAATTCAATTCAGTTTATTTATATAGCACCAATTGACAACACATGTCGTCTCAAGGCACTTCACAAAAGTCAGGTTCATACATTACAATTAATCTTAACCATTGAACAGTGCAGCCAGATTCTGTTATTTATTCAAATTGGATAAAAAGTTTTTCTATCTAAGGAAACCCAGCAGATTGCATCCAGTCAGTGACTTGCAGCATTCACTCCTCCTGGATGAGCATGTAGAGACAGTGGACAGTCACTGGCGTTGACTTTGCAGCAATCCCTCATACTGAGCATGCATGTAGCGACAGTGGAGAGGAAAAACTCCCTTTTAACAGGAAGAAACCTCCAGCAGAACCAGAACCAGGCTCAGTGTGAGCGGCCATCTGCCACAACCGACAAGTGGATCATCGGTAGAGGGTGAGCATTAAGTTGTTGCCAGCAGAAGCTTGGAGGATCCCCTCTCCAGAAAGGTGTCACAGGTAGACACAGAGTCAGGCCAGGTGTAGCTTCTAGGAAGAGAAAAGAGAGAGAACAAAGTTAAAAGCTGAAAAAACAGCTCCCCCTCCTGTTGCTGCACACTGCTTTTTAGATGGCTGAAATGTCTTTTAAAATATTTGTGCTCATTAAGAACCTGGCAGTCATGGTGGGGAAAGTAACGTAGCGCCACCTATCAGTCCTGTCAAGGTAGGAACTAAGATGTTGGTGTAAATTCTGTGATGACCCGGTATTTTTACTCATCACAGCGTGAGAATCTTCTAGTGACTCAGGACTGGTTGGGAGATTTGAAATAAGAGGTCCCAGCAGGAAGCCCTGGGGTCCTTTCCTTTGTTTCTTTTGTAACATTGTAATGAGTCTGAGGTGAACATCCAGAAGAACATCTGCAGCACTGAAACAGTATCAGCACCAGTTTGGTTCTGTCCTCTGCATCGACTTTTCCCACTTGATAGGATATGTCCTATGAGACATCCTGGGTATGTGTCGGCTGCTGATTCGCTGCTCCTGCTTATATGATCTGGACTTCTGCAAAAAAGAGGCCTTTTTCTAGCTGATGAGTGAGAGTAATGTCGGTGCAGTTGTCAGAACTCCCGACTTCAACAAGAACAAGCCGTCTGTGGGGCTTCCTGATCAGTGGTTCCCACTCGGTGGATTGGACACAACGTAGTTTGTGTCAATATTTCCCAACCTTGAGAAGGTGCTGAGGTACTGCAGCATGCTACCAGCGGCTGAACCAGATGAAGCAAATACTGAAGACCTCTGCCACTCAGGTGTTTAAATTACCGACCTCAGTGGGGTTAAATGTCACTGAGCGGATGACTTTGGACTTTGGCCTCTTCTTTACCCTCCAGTCCATCCTGTGGGATCGAGGTAGACCAGTAGAGAGGCCATGGAGGCTTTTCCACGCTGAGTAAAGAAAAGGTCTGATCAGGTGTTTCAGCTCTTAGAGCTTGAAGCAGCTCCTTTATTATTCCAACCATCAACGTTTCCTTTCTGCTCAGATTACATGTTTCCCTGAGTTTATGTTGCTCTGTAAATATAGATCAGATCATTTGACTGCAGCAGAAGCTCCTGGGTGGGTGTCCTTCTCTCTGACAGAAAATAAGTCATTGTGCCAAAAAGTAGAATAAATGCTAATTTTAAACGGAGCCTACCCCTCCCAGTCTGACCAGTTTGTTCATGTCCTCTCAGTCTGGTGTCTTCTCTGCAGGCCGTCATGGCCTCCTCAGCCTTTTGGCTCATCACCTCGTCCTGCATGGACGTCATGGAGGACAGGTGAGGACCTCCTCCGTGTTTCTATAAACTTTCACTTTTTCATGTCTGACCCGATTTATTTAAATTTTTCCCAGAAATCCCAGATCAGTTTCTCCTCCAGGTTCCCTCCCTGTAAAAGCTGTAAAACGTCTTTTTTGAATAGAAACTCATCTGATGAGTAAATGTGATGAACTGCAGCAGGTCTGAGGCTGTCAGCCTATAATCTAATTACCAACCTGAGATTAATTGGACCCCTGAGCCGAGCCGCAGCTGCTAGTTATTTCAGTCGGTCAGTAATCCTCCTCGCTGAGCATGATGGGAAAACAAAGAAGAGGAGGGAGGTCTGGTTTCCTGATTTCCTAGTCAAAGCGGAGCACTGATCTGAGACACATTTGGTAATCAAATCACGAGAGCTGCAAGGAACTCTGGGACTTTTAAGTTCACCTGCAGAAATGTTGCTGATGAGGGATTCATTTTGGTTTTACCCTGTCCTAAATAAGCAGACTGCTCTAATTTCTATCAGCCTGGGAGTGTCAGAAATCTGCTGCATTATTAGTTGCTGAAAAATATCTGCAGGAAAGATAACAGGAAGGTCAGTGATGGAGGCTGAGGATGAAACCTCTCCTTAGCAACTTCTTCAGATCTGGAAACATAGAAACATGGAAGCAGGAAGTTTGGGTTTTATTTCAGGTTTTCAAGAAGTTTCAGCACCAAAAGTCCTCACAGCTCTTTGACCGAGCAGATAAAGACAAAAATAAGGTTTTCAGGAATAATAAATCATTAGTTCTGATAAACATAGAAACCTTCTTCAACCATCTGTATCTGCTGCTCCATCTCCTCCTCAGACACTGGCTGACAGAGTCCTACATCCTGTTTGCCACGCCGTACTTTGCCTACGACGTCTTTGCCATGTTTCTGTGTTACTGGTACAAGCTGCAGGTCAAAGGTCACGAGGAGGCGGGGCCTGATGGCAGGTCGTTGCAAGCAGCGGTGTCGGGTTTCCTGCACAGGGAGGTGCTGATGGTGC
Source organism: Crenichthys baileyi (assembly GCA_036173005.1). NCBI lineage: Eukaryota > Metazoa > Chordata > Actinopteri > Cyprinodontiformes > Goodeidae > Crenichthys > Crenichthys baileyi. The sequence continues at coordinate 431,082 of JAHHUM010000600.1, forward strand.
TGCATCACGTCTTCATGGTGGCCTTCTGCTTCCCTGCTTCTCTGGTAACTATGGCAACGCTAACGTCTAATGGTGATTGTTTGGTTCTGATGTCTCCTCTGGCGCCACCTTCAGGACAAACACTTGCTGTGCACTCAGTTAAAAACTCAGTCCCAGTCTTTGAAAAATCCAAACCCAGTACCAACACCAGTCCAAAAACCAGTATAAAATCTGTTCCATATCAAAGCCCAATTCATATCTAAAGCTGGTCCAAACCCAGTCCAAATCCAATCTTGATCCTTTTTAATCCTGATTTACAAACAGTCCGATCCAAGACCAGTCAAACCTGATCCAAACCCAAACTAATGGAACCAGTCCATTAGTTTAGAAAAGGCCGCATGTCCTAAAGAGTGCGCAGCTTTTCATGCTAAAAGTTGGTTGTGGAGAGAAATTCTGAAACTGGTGGCACACAAAATAATTCAGATGTAGAAACGGTGTGTCGGCATGTCACCGCACACGTAGCCTTCATACATCCCAGTCTGTGGTGAACTGGGCTCAGCTGCATGTGGCGCTGGAACCACCTGGTACATATGCAAAGTATTATACATACCCGGAAGGCACCCACCACGTGTCCAAATAACCATGGCAACGGGAGCGTTCACGGAAGGAGGTTTTAGTATCGGAGGCAAGATATGGAATATTATTTGGCAGTCATTCCTCAGGAATCACTAACAACATAAAGGAAAGGGAGTGACTGAAGGAGGCGATTGCTGTAAAGCTGCAGGTGCTAAAGCACACTGACCACCAGATGGGGCCCTTATAGCAGAATGGGTCCAGTCTGTAGCTCTGATGACATTCAGAAATCAGCTCCTCGCTGCAATGAGAGCCACAGTTTGGGGTAACTTTCTATACCTGAGCAACATCTGGATGAGGCCGACCCATATGGCTGGCACGGCCCGGTTCAGGGATGACCGTTAAATACCCGACCTGTCGGTCAGCTCCCTCTGAAAAGCTCTGGTTGAAAGGACTGCAGGGTAGTGAGAACTGGAACTGGTACCAGAGACCCACGGTTCCTCCTGGTTTCCCTCTGGAACACTGAGGCCAGCTCCATGCAGAGCTCCAAGATGATTGTCCTGGACAATCTGAACCAGCTGATGAGCCATGCATCATCATGTACCAGCAGGTCAGGAGGATCTCTGACTTCTTCCATTGGTGATGTCCTCCAGCTGAACCAAAGCTGCCATCGTTCCACAGTTAGGAGCAACTTCAGCAGCTATTTATGGACATGTGTGATTGTCTCCAGCTGGTCCACCTTAGGAACCATCAAACCTGACTTGTTAGGAGTTAATCTGCTGATCCGACACTGTTTTATTCTCAGTGAGAATGAAAGTGTCCCTTAGATGATTCTCATGCATTTTATGCTCCTCAGCGCTCAGACTGATGAGCATTTCCATCTACAGGTGACAGAAACAGAGGAAGCTTCACAGTTTCCATCAGACTGAGGTTGTTTCCGTCATTTTCTGATGTTTGTTACGTTACTGAGGCTGAACGTGATTCAGTTTCATCGCTCTGGTTTAAACCATAAAAGCTCAAAGTCATGAAGAAACATCAGGTTTGATGCTCCATGAATGAAACTGGATCGAGTCATATTTCAGTGGATTTAGGGAAGGTTTGTTCTTTGTAGTTTATTGTTGTTGATAAAGTTGAAAAAGTTTGTGGATATCTGCTCATTTTCACTCGGCATTCATTTTAGTACATGCCGAGTTGTCTGTAAAACGTTGCGCCACAAGTGTGCGTAAACACACTTTGTACATGAGGCCCCAGGAACCTAACTGGTAACTAGTTTAGAAAGTTCCCAAAAGTAAAACTAGTTTGATTTGACTCCTAAACCAGCTCAAGAACGGGTCTAAATAAAACCAAGAAACCAGTTTAACTCTGACCATAAAATGGTTGATGAAAAAAAAGATGAAACTAGTTTAGGACCAGTCCAAATTCTGCTCTAAAACCAAGAATAGACCTGTTCAAAGTCCTCTTCCCACACCAGTTCCACTACTGGGACAAATGTACTCTGGATCTCAATCCCCAAACGGATACCGACAGATCTAAACAGAGTTCTAGTCCAACTTCTTCAAAGTGGTGTTTAAATCTATGAACCCAGTCTAATGCAAAATTCAGAACTAGTTTCTTAGTTAAAAAAACAGAACAAAACTAAGACTGAATCCAGAATAAAAGCAGGTCATCAATAAGGTCCAAATCCTGACCTAGAGTCCTTCCAGTCCAAGTCCATGACCAGAGTAAACACCAATCGTAAACCAGGTCTAAAATCGATGTGAACCTAACAGTAAAACTGGATTCAAAACTTTAAACCGGTTTAAACTTGATTTGTCCTGAACAGAATAAGGAATCAGTTCTAACCTGAGGAAAAACAGTTCGGAACCAAGCTACGTTGTGATTGTTCACACCGGGTCAGTCTGTTTCGATGGACTCAATGCATGTCATCAAACCTCCAGCCTGCTGGCGGCGCCATCTGGAGCTCCTGCCTATTAAACAGCCTCATTAATTAACATCTGGGTTCTGTTTCTATTTCAAGACACTTTTATAAATTTGTGATGAGAAATTCTGAGTCCGATTCTGCAGAGAGGATCCGTCTGAGACATGAAACTCATTCACTTATTCACTGAACTTGTCCTTCTTCTCTCTGTCCCTGTCTCTCTCCTCCTCCTGTCTCTTCCTATTCCTCTCTGCCTCTTCCCCATCCCCCCATATCTCCCCACGCCCCCCCATATATCACCCGGCACCCCCATGCCCTCTCCTACCCCCCCCATGTCTCCCCCCGCCCCCCATATCTCCCCCCGCCCCCCCATGTCTCCTCCCATGTCTCCCCCCGCCCCCCCATGCCCTCTCCTACCCCCCATATCTCCCCCCGCCCCCCCATGTCTCCTCCCATGTCTCCCCCCGCCCCCCCATGTCTCCCCCCGCCCCCCATATCTCCTCCCATGTCTCCCCCCGCCCCCCCATGCCCTCTCCTACCCCCCCATATCTCCCCCCGCCCCCCATGTCTCCTCCCATGTCTCCCCCCGCCCCCCATGTCTCCCCCCGCCCCCCATATCTCCCCCCGCCCCCCCATGTCTCCTCCCATGTCTCCCCCCGACCCCCCATGCCCTCTCCTACCCCTCCCATGTCTCCCCCCGACCCCCATGCCCTCTCCTACCCCCTCCCATATCTCCCCCCACCCCCCCATGTCTCCTCCCATGTCTCCCCCCGACCCCCCATGCCCTCTCCTACCCCCCCCCATATCTCCCCACGTCCCCCATGTCTCCTCCCTGTCCCCCCATGACTCCCCCCATCCCTTTTTGTCCCCCGCGGGTCAGCTGTGGCGGCAGGGAAAAGGTGACTACTTCCAGGGAATTCTGTTTCTGGCTGAGCTCAGCACACCTTCCGTCTGTCTGGGAAAAGTCCTGATCCAGGTAATCCTTCAGATTACTTGCATATCTTCTGCACCTGATCCTTGTGGGTGATTGTTATTGATCTGACCCGGATTCTGACCAGATCCAACAGAACCAGAGTTTTTGCGCTGATTGCTTTTATATCATTTCTTGCTCCTCATGGTGGTCCTCTCAGACCTTTCCGTGTCAGTTAATGGATGCACCTGATCCGCAGCTCCTGGCTCATACTGTCACTGGTAAATTCTGCAGAACCTCCTGTACTTTATCTTGATTTAGGTTCATGATTCATGAACTGATTGTAAAAGCGGAGGAGGACATGTTGGACCCTTTAAAGCAGAAGAAATATTCCCAGCTTGATCTCACTGATTTGAACATCTCACCTTTGACCTTCCTAACTGATACATTTAGTACATCGTTTTGCTGATTTTATGGATCTATACATATCTATAGAAATATCCCTAAATCTATATCAATTTATATCTACATCTTTATATTTTTATTGTTAAGGTTTTAACTTTTCTCCACAAAGATGAAAATCTCAGATTCCTCCAGATGTGAAGGTGGATCGGATTTTATTGTCTCCAGCAGAAAATAAGACACACAACTGCAGCAGAGTCCAACTCCAGAACTTTATTTAAACTCTGACTTTGGATCAGGGGACCTGAACTGGACCATCTGAGTTGGACCATGGGGATGGAGATGGGTTGAACATAGGAGCACCATTACATCTGCAGCTCATATAAGTTCTGAGCATGAAAAGGATTTCTGTAGCACCAAACATCTAGCGATCCACTGGAGCTCCAGATGAACTGGATTTATCTCCAGCTGCAGGTTTTCTACACGCAGTCTGTGTTCCTAACATCAGGGGGCGGTGTAGATCGGAAGATCTTTTCAACATGTAGGAGAACCACATCCCAGCGAGATGTTTTCAGTTGAGGTGAGACAGACAGGTGAACAACGAGGACAGGAGGTGTGTCCAGAACCATGAGTGAACATTGGAAACGATCATTTATCTCCACAGTTGTCCACAGAAATCCCATCAGGAGGATAGGTTTCTGTGTTCCTGGCTGGATTGAAATCCTCCTGCAGGTCCATTCACTGGGAATAATTCTGCCAAAACAGGGAACAGCTTTTCAGATGTTTCAGGTATCATCTGGGTCCAAACTCACCTGCCTCTAAACTGACCATCTGAGTCAATCTGAGTCTGGTAACTGAAGCATTTGGCTCAAGCTGAGTTTCTCTTTCTAGTTTCAGGAGTTCTTTCTTCCAGAAAGATCTGCTTCTTCTGTGACATTTGCTGTTTATCCGCCTTTTATTGCTTGTAACCAGGTCTTCGTACCTGAAACAGAACTTGTATCAGGAGAGATGATTCCAGGTGTGTTCCATGTGTCTCCTTCCAGTCTTTACTCGGGTTTGATGTGAACTGATTTCTGTTTCCTGTGTTCTTGTGTCCCGTCAGTACCAGAAGCAGAACTCTGTGCTGCACAAAGTGAACGGCGTCTTCATGCTGCTCAGCTTCTTCAGCTGCAGGGTGCTGCTCTTCCCTTACCTGTACTATGCCTACAGCAGGTAAACACACCTGACTCACCATTACGCTCTGCCAGGAGGCTCAGGTTGCAATATCAAACATATTTAAGAACCAGGATCTGTTCCTGTTTCACATTCGAGTGTAAGATTCTGTCCGGACATCTGAGATGTTTCGGGTCAGGACCTGCAGGATGTCCAGCCTTTGGATATAAAACATCAAACTGAGATCAGAATAAATCAGGTCTTTATTATCGGACCAAAACGATGTGAAGCTTTCCAGCTTCAGCCTCACTTATCCTGTTTTGACCTGAAATTCTTTCTTCATATTAAAAATATTTTTATTTCTATTTGATCCTGATCCGATCCAAAGTGTTTTAGAAACTCCATCAACATCATCTTTAGAAAGAATAATACAAACACAACCATGACCACAGTGCCCCCTGTCTGCTGCTGCAGGTATGCTTCCATCCCTCTGTACTGGGTGCCCCTGGTGGCCCCCTGGCAGTGTAACCTGGGGGCCGCCCTGCTGTGGCCCCTGCAGCTCTACTGGTTCGCTCTGATCTGCAGAGGAGCTCTGCGTCAGTCTGGACGGCGCCTGAAAGCAAATGGGTCGACCGACAGCAGCACCAGGAAGCTGACGGGTGGACGCTGATGGAGGAGGAGAAAGGCCAGGAGGAGGAGGAGGAGTATGAAGGCCAGGGGAAAGACGACCAGGAGGTGATGCTGGACCAGAGGGAACTGCAGACAGGAGCAGGGACTGGATGGAAAGCCTCTTACAATAACGTAACACACTTCAGAAAATGATGGAAACTGTGAAACTTCCTCTGTTTCTGTCACCTGTAGATGGAAATGCTCATCAGTCTGAGCGCTGAGGAGCAGAAAATGCATGAGAATCATCTAAGGGACACTTTCATTCTCACTGAGAATAAAACAGTGTCGGATCAGCAGATTAACTCCTAACAAGTCAGGTTTGATGGTTCCTAAGGTGGACCAGTTCCAGTTCTCACTACCCTGCAGTCCTTTCAACCAGAGCTTTTCAGAGGGAGCTGACTGACAGGTCGGGTATTTAACGGTCATCCCTGAACCGGGCCGTGCCAGCCATATGGGTCGGCCTCAGCCAGATGTTGCTCAGATATAGAAAGTTCCCCTAAACTGTGGCTCTCATTGCAGCGAGGAGCTGATTTCTGAATGTCATCAGAGCTACAGACTGGACCCATTCTGCTATAAGGGCCCCATCTGGTGGTCAGTGTGCTTTAGTGAATAGAAAACATTTAATGTGTTCAACATATTGGTGATGTGCAGATGTGTCTCACTAATGCAACGATAACCTCCTCAGTTCATGATTCCTTTATACTATAATGATAATTATAATAATTATTCTAATTCTAATAGTTGTGTTGGGAACAAGCCTCCATCAGGCTCCTGTGTGATGGAGGCTTCTAGGTCATTATTGATGTGACGTCCTGAATGGTTTCTTCACATAGTGTGTGTGGTGACACGGTTTCTACATCTGAACCTCTTGTGGGCTGCAGGTTTCAGAATGTTTTCCTACCTCCAACTTTTAGTCTTTAGTACATGAGGCCCCAGGTCAGCAGGAGCTTCTCGTTATCTTTTCTCTCCAGCTGCTCCCAGATCGTTCAGCTGCAGTAGGTTTTAAAAACCATGTTCTTCTTCCATGTTTAAGCAGAACATCTAAGCCTTCAGCTCATAAAAGTTATTATTGAGAAGATCCAGATGTTCTAATTCTTCTGGAAAAACCAACAAAACTTTGTAATTCATGACTTAATTTTTGATGGGAGAATTGTTTGCATGGTTTTGACAGAACCTTCACCTCCACATTTTTAATCGGAGGAGGAACAGCAGAAGGACCAGGAACCATCTTCTCCAGTAAACTGGGTTTAAAGGACACTGGACCTTATCTGTTTATCAGTTTCTCCAGCAGTTTTAAATAAGGTTGTCTACAGACCACCCAGATAGGGAGCTGCTTTTATTACACCAAATATCCCAGAATCCTTCTTTCAGTTTAAACATCAACAACCAATCAGATCATCTGGATCTTTAACGCTGTTAAATCTGGTGAGTTTGTTAACCTCCTAAGACCAGAGGCCACGTCTTAGATTTGGTTCTGACCCATGATTTATCTGTTAACATCTCTTCCATCTCAGATGTAGGCCTCTCAGATCATTACTATTCATTTTAAAGTCCAGGAAGTCCTGAAAGATGTTCTGGTAACCCAATCGGGCCCTTTTTTTCTTTCTGCTCTCGGTGGAGGAGCACGCTTTTCTCTGTCTCCAGCACCCTCCCATATCTGCCCTGCTTCAGCTCTGTGTCTTGTCTTTCTTTTTGGAGCCTCTTTTTGTATATCTTCCAAAATTCTGAATTATGGATTTGGTCAGCTGGTCTCTCAATGCAATTGATCAAATTTTCTCAATGAGAAGACAGGGTGAAGGGGAACCCTCTTGTCCAGACGGGACGTTTTTCTCCGGATACACAATGGACTCCTGGCAGAAGTGGAGGATTGTGTGTCTGTTGATATTGTCAATCGAGGATGTGGAAGATGTGGACATAATTGGATGTTTGGTAACAGGATTTTTGCTTTTTGGAGTCTGCGGTTACCTGGCATATCGAGAAATTTGGAAAACGTCGGCAGCTGTTCTGGCCATTGTGAGGCTGCCTGGCATGTATGATGGGATCTGCAGGGCGATCAACACTGAGACTGAGATGTTACGTGAGCTGAATCGCAGACTGGATGTGATCCTTACACAGGATCACAGGCAGGTTGTGGTTCCTGGACTCAGGGGTGCAATGGGATAAATCTTGGAGAAAGTTGTTCACTCTGATCTTGCGGAAAGGACCTGAAATTTGTCTGTTTGGATTCGCCATTGAGAACCACCAGCAAGACTGTCAAGGCTGACGGAAAATTAAGAGTCAGCCTGACCCAAATAATTGTTGTTTTTCTGAATCTGGCTCCCCTGCACAGCCTTGATGGCTGGCTATCTTCAAGTTCTCCTGGAAGTTATGGAAACATGACGCTCTGCTCCCTCTGCCCCCTCTCTTCCCTGAGGTCATCTGTGGACCTGCTCAGAACTGTGTGGCCGGTTGATGAACCTTCCATCGTACCATCAAGGACAATGGCCTCTGTAACTGCTTCACGGACTTACTTTGCACACACTCACATGGTCAAGATAAACATACACACCCCTTCACCAGATCCCTGCGACCTCTTGTTTCGTATGTGTGTTGCTTATTTGTGCTGAGTTTTTTTAAATTAATATCTCAAACTGTATCCTGCTAAGGATAAAGTATGAAATATGATTTTTTTTTTCCCCTCTTCTTACCTAATGTGGTCTCTTTTCTCATCTACCAAAATGTGTGATTTCATTACTCAGATTTCTCAGAAGGATTACCAGCGAAAGCCAAATATTATTAGTATCTGAAAATTTGGACTAACTCTGTTTTTACACCAATGACCAGAAAATTTTAGATTTCTTAAAATGATTTTATTACAACTATATCATACCAGTGACAGCCAAACATTATTAGTATTTAAAATGTTTGGACTAAAACTGTTTTATACCAGTGACCCAGCTTATTTGAATGATGGGATGATGCTGCCTCATACCAGCTACCTAAGGATTAAATTATCATTTTCTTCTGAACGGGGAATTCTTACCCGAGGACTTAATGACTATTACCTCTATTGAAAGATTGGATTAAAACCCAGCCTTACAGTAAACCCCAAGGATTTTAATGTCATTTGATTTTTTTTTCCTCATGAACAGCCCCTTGGGGCCCTTGTTGCTAAAAAGCGTTTGTTGTGACTATGAAAAAATATTATTTAATATTTTAAAATTAATATTTTATCAAATAATATTTCGTTGTTAAGGGGTTTCCTTAATACCACCCTAAAGGGGATGGTATTTGGACAAAGTTGAAAGGTGTGACCAAGCTCTGACTTATTTAACAGCAAAAACTCTGCACACACTGGGAAAGAATTCACACAATTTCTTAAAATACAAGAATTTTTTTAAAAAAAATAAGTAAAATCAAAGTCAAAAATATTTAATCAACAAACCTTTCCCATGCTAAAACAATCCAACAAATACCAAGCAGAAATTTAAAAAATAAGGGAAAACTAATGGGCTATGTCAATATAAACAAGTTGATTTTGATGGTTGAAAATTTATGACCCCAAAAAATGATGCAAAATTACCAGCAAGCTATTTATGTCTGAGGGCCAAGGATTTCTTGAAGAATCTGGAATGAAGTTAAGTTTGTCTTTGGGAAACCAAATTTGACAAAATTTAGCAAAGTTTAAAAACCATTCACAATGCAAGGATCAGATAAAATATTACTTTAATAAAATAATGTTTTCAAGAATGATTTGCTGAAAAAAACCCAACCTTTCTGGATGACCAATTCTCAACGGTGTCTCATTGGGCTGCCTTTATTTTTTAAAAATAAAAATTTAAAGAAATATTATTAAGGAAATAGTAAAATATTTAAGGAAGTATTGGAAAAGAGCCAAATCTTTCTGGAGAAATGGGTTTAATGGTGTTTACTTAGTTATCAAGTTTAGTAAAATAATGTTTAGGGAAATATTATTTAGTGGATTGAAAACTACCAAACTTTCTGGGTAAATATTCTTTAGTAGCAAGCACATGTTCTTAGCTTGTTAGCAGTTAAAGCTAACAAAAGAAGCTGATAGCTTCGCACCAGAATCAAACACACACCTTTAAAATACCGTTAATAAATGCATAAGTGCAGATGGCGCGTTATGATCAATCTTCTGTGTTTAAAATCACCCTTTAAATAAAGTTTGTCTTAACCTTAAAAACACACAAACACAGAACACAAAACTGAGCACGTGGTGCTGAGCAGATAGCCTGCTAGCACTAAGATAGCTGAGTTCAACACAAACAAAACCAAACTTCATAAAATGAAAAACGTTTAGATTATTTCATCCTAAATCACTTCTACCACTCTGCCCAAACCTAACCTCATGCTGAGGAAAGGTTGTCCGGGCGACGATGAAGTTTGAAGAAACTCTGTGAACAAAAGGTTAGCTACAGCTAAACTCCATAGCTGTGGCTGGGCAGGGGCGGCTCGCTCTGTCGGGCCGACCAAGCTGCACAGTTGCTATGGTAACCACAGTGATGCGGCCCCTGTTGTCCTCCTTTCAGAAACTGCTTCACTCGGCTTGCTGGGAACTCTCTGGAAACAGTTCGTTCTGCAGATCTCGGAGAGAAAGTCAAGCAACACTTGTACCTTAATTTATCCCTTTTTATGAATGAATACCGTATACACGAGCAGTAATTCATTCGAACTTAACTTAGTGGATATGATTGATGATCGTATGACACCCTTGGATCCAGTTGAAGAGTTATGTATGTTTGCCAGCAAAGAGACATTAGCGCGCTGCCTCTCCTGCCAGCTCCGCAGCGGGGTCCGGATGGAAGAGATTTGTTCCTTGGGAAGGTGGGGGTTTTATGCGAGAAGTGGCATCCTGGGAAGTCCGCTGTTACCCCTTTCCTTAGCTGTGTCGGAAGTTGGTTAAATGCAATTTATTTTGAAAGTTCCAGAAAAGTCTGTACCGCATCTTGATGGTTTAATCCATGGCTGTGGTCCCAACACGCTATATAAATAAACATGACTTGACTTTGATGCTGTTTTAGCCCATTTGAGCTTCTTGATGTGACTGTTGTCTTCTCTATCTCCTGCTCCTCTCTCTCACCCATGCTCAACTACTCCACTGCTCTTCTCAGAACCTTAGGAGTCCCTTAGAGACTTTGGTCCAGTGGACCCAAGCGTTGTACCAACAAAAGGGGGGGGGGGACCAGTTTTCCTGAAGACCTGAGAGTTTAGCTCTTTGTCATCTTATTTATTATTTTATTGATGTTTAACATAAACATATTTTGGATGATATTTGTTTTTTTAGATTAATTAATGTAACATTCTATCAATCTTTTTATTTCTTCTGCATGTCTCCAGTGTTTCCTCACTAATCTACATGTTCCACTCGCCCTCATCTGCTAAAAATACATATTTTAATTCTTCATCATTGTCATTAGAATACATTTTGTCTGTTTCTTTATTTTTCATGTGTTTGTCTGTGTGAAACTTTATGAATAATAAAACCAGATTTAATTAAAAGATGTTTGAGGATTTCAGACACTTTTCATCTCTTCCAGAAGTTTGCTTTATTAAAAGTGATAAAAATAAATCAACTCATGGAATCACTTCAGTTTTCTGGGATTTATTCTGAAATCAAACAGCATCTTTAGGGCAGATCAGAAGAAAATGTTTTTATTCTTTTTGCAGACATCAGAACAAGTTCTACGAGACATTTTTCACACTCAGCCAACAGTCATCTTCTCATGAAGGTCCAGTTCTTCCATCTGGAGACAGTTCTGTTCCTCGTGACCTAGCACTGGGTCAGTGAGACATTCTGGGACATTTTATATTTGGACACACTGATAAGGGAAGGTGTCCATGAATACTTTAACAAACACACCTGTTCTTACGGGAAACCACCTAACGGCGCTTTTTGAGACTTTTTGTACTTCTCCAGATATAGGCGAGGAGAAAACTGCTCCAGAAAAATGTTCCAGAAGAAGTCCTGCAGGAGGATGATGAACAGGATGAGGATGAGGGACATGTGGACTTGAGTCATGTGACTTGGAATCAAGTTGTGCTCGCGTCACGAATGTAATTAAGACTTGATTACTAAAGACTTGGGACTTGACTTTAACACCAAGTCAGGACTTTACGGACTTAAGCCATTTGACCTGAAAACAGTTAATAACTTCCACCAATTGTTACAAAGGAACCGGAGTCAATGTTCTGTCTAGAAATTCCTCCACATGTTGCTGCAACTTGCTGCTGCAACTGCCACATTGTTGCAGAAATTACTGGGGGGCGGGGCATCATCAAGCAATCAGCAGGAGTTTTTGGAGCATTCCTCAACGTTCCCAGTCTGTTCTCTCTGTCCAGCTTTCCTGGAACGTATTGCAAGCATCAAATTCAAAATAAAGGGAAGATTTGTCAAAAACAATAAAGTTGATCAGTTTGAACATTTAATACAGTGCCTTGCGAAAGTATTCGGCCCCCTTGAACTGGTCAACCTCTTGCCATATTTCAGGCTTCAAACATAAAGATATACAATTCTAATTTTTTGTGAAGAATCAACAAGTGGGACACAATCATGAAGTGGATTAAAATTTATTGGATGTGTCAAACCTGTTTAACAAATAAAAAACTGAAAAGTTGGGTGTGCAATATTATTCGGCCCCTTTACTTTCAGTGCAGCAAACTCACTCCAGAAGTTCAGTGAGGATCTCTGAATGATCCAATGTTGTCCCAAATGACTGATGATGATAAATAGAATCCACCTGTGTGTCATCAAGTCTCCGTATAAATGCACCTGCTCTGTGATAGTCTCAGGGTTCTGTTCAAAGCGCAGAGAGCATCATGAAGACCAAGGAACACACCAGGCAGGTCCGAGATACTGTTGTGGAGAAGTTTAAAGCCGGATTTGGATACAAAAAGATTCCCCAAGCTTCAAACATCCCAAGGAGCACTGTGCAAGCAATCATATTGAAATGGAAGGAGTATCAGACCACTGCAAATCTACCAAGACCCGGCCGTCCCTCTAAACTTTCATCTCGAACAAGGAGAAGAATGATCATAGATGCAGCCAAGAGGCCCATGATCACTCTGGATGAACTGCAGAGATCTACAGCTGAGGTGGGAGAGTCTGTCCATAGGACAACAATCAGTCGTACACTGCACAAATCTGCCCTTTATGGAAGAGTGGCAAAAAGAAAACCATTTCTCAAAGATAGATAGAGAATAGAGAATTACAACAGGTTCCTCCTCGTCTCCCTCCCCAGTGAGTCTGGGTCGCATGAGAATCACCTTTAACTGCTGAAACTGCTATGAGGAGAAGTTTTGTGTTGTCTGGTCAGAATGATTTGGGTCACTCCTGAACACATGTCTGGTGCTGCTTTGTTATTCTCTCTTGCTTTTCTCTTTTAATAAAGCTGATTCTGAGTGATAATCATCAGTCTCTGTCTTGCTGACGACTTTTCCTCTACAATTTGGTATCATTTCCAGTCTTCTGCAGACATGCTGGAGACATGAACTTTATTAGAAGGTTTTCTCTCCTAATGACCAACACCATGAGTTGCTTCCAGATGTTGACTTTTAATTAAAGTTCAGATAAAATCACATGAAGACTTTTATAAGCAATCAAACCCAACAGAGCCTTGGCATAAATCTGCATAAAAAGAAGCAAAAGTACCTGGTTCTGATGTATAAACCTCATCACACTCAGCCAGGGATGGTCCACATCAGGCAGCTACATTTCATTTCCACCCCGATGCAACAGGAAGTAGCGCCATCAGAGTCCAGGAAGCTGGATTTCTGGATAGGTTATCTACTGACTGCTCACAGCTGGTGAATCTCAGTTTTCTCTGCCTTTTAGACGAAGCTAAATATGTTCAGATGATTTAAATATGATGATTTAATCCAGATTTTGGCTGTTTAGTGGGAAAGTTTTAAATCAGATGAAATCAGGTGACGTTTAAGATGAAACGTCTCTCCTTGTTTCACTGCTGCAGGATTTCCACCTTTCTCTCCAGATTTAACATGTTATTGATATAAAAATGAACATATTAATTTTGTCCCGGGCCTTAAGGCCACTCCACCACCCCGCCCCCAGCCTACTGAGGGCGACCACTGATCTTTATTATTTACAGATAAAACGTGTGAATCATCCAGCAGAAGCTCCTGATGTTTTAGCAGCTGGGATTTAATTTCTTGGTTTTTGACTCCTTTAAGCGTTCTACTGACCTTCATCTCATCACTCTGATAACACAAAATAAAAAGAGTCAGGGACATCAGCAGCTGAGTGTGCAGGTGAACCGCATCCTCTGGTCTTTTCACTCTTTTAATTCCCATCACACTTTCAGAAAACCTTCTCTTTCTTTATGAGGGGAAATTCTTGCACTGATGCGACTGCAGGCAGAAACTAAGCTTTGCTGGATCCATCATAGTTCTGCTGAAATTAAAGGGAACAATCAGATCTCCCAAAACATTAAAAACTGTTTTATCCCCCAAATATTTGCTTTTGGTCATTTTTTGATCCATACCTTCAGAGGAAGTTTGGTTTAATAAAAATATAATTGAGACCTGATTCCTTCTGCCAACAGATGAGACGAGCTTTAGATAAAAACATGAATCCACCTTAAACCCTGCAGTCAAGTCTGATTGCTTCTGATATCTGCACTGCTCATTAAAAAACAACCTGAACCAGGAATCTAATATTAGATTAATCTGAAATTGAATCCCACTCTGAACTGATTATTTCCCATCTAATGACTGAAACCCAGTAAACTGTGACTAAAATACTCTATCATCTGCATATGGAGACACATTGGCAATAATGTAGAACTTTAGACACATTCTCCATTTCTGCTACCTGTATGACCCCCTCTCTTTTCCAATGGTTATGGTCAATCTGACAGAGAGAGGTATCCCAATCGTTGTGGTTTTTAGTATAACAATGGCCATCAGTGGGCTCTAGATGGACAAACTGTCTACTTTTAAGGCTAGGCTTAAAACTTTCCTTTTTGATAGAGCTTATAGTTAGAGTGGCTTAGGTTATCCTGAGCTATCTCTGTAGTTATGCTGCTATAGGCTTAGGCTGCTGGAGGACATAATGACCACTTTCACCCTCTTCGCTACTTTCTCACACTACTCTTCAATTTTGCATTATTTGCTGTTATTTCAGCTTTTAACTTTGTTCTCTCTCTTTTCTCTTCCTAGAAGCTACACCTGGCCTGACTCTGTGTCTACCTGTGACACCTTTCTGGAGAGGGGAATCCTCCAAGCTTCTGCTGCCAACAACTTAATGCTCACCCTCTACCGATGATCCACATGGCCCTGTCTTTCAGTGTTTAACCCTTTCTCTCTCCTAGACATGGCTACTGACTGAGCTTTTACTGTGACTAACTCTATGTGCTCTCTTCAGACTCTAAACTTGAAAACTGGCTCAGAGTTTATCAGTTCTTTCTTTCTAGATGAAACGACTAAAGGAGCTACATCCATTAACATTTACCTTTTCCTTCCCATAGAAAGCACTCCTGGATCAGTGCTTCTTTGTTCTCTTTGTGTCTCTGCTCTGTTCTCTCTAACCCCCAGTCGGTCGTGGCAGATGGCCGCTCACACTGAGCCTGGTTCTGGTTCTGCTGGAGGTTTCTTCCTGTTAAAAGGGAGTTTTTCCTCTCCACTGTCGCTACATGCATGCTCAGTATGAGGGATTGCTGCAAAGTCAACGCCAGTGACTGTCCACTGTCTCTACATGCTCATCCAGGAGGAGTGAATGCTGCAAGTCACTGACTGGATGCAATCTGCTGGGTTTCCTTAGATAGAAAAACTTTTTATCCAATTTGAATAAATAACAGAATCTGGCTGCACTGTTTAATGATTAAGATTAATTGGAATGTATGAACCTGACTTTTGTGAAGTGCCTTGAGACGACATGTGTTGTGAATTGGCGCTATATAAATAAACTGAATTGAATTGAATTGAGAATCAATGTTGTGGATGCAAAAAGTTTTACGTAAATGAGTATGATGATTTGAATTGGTCAAGAGGACCCCATACACACCAATGCTTTGTATCTGTATAAAAAACGCCCGGTAAGAACTGAAAGCAGGGAACTTCTGGAATGTTTGATGAAGATGTTTTTTGCATTGTAAGAACTAAAACTTCCCCCCGTGAAGGCTGGGAAGAGAGAAGACTATGACTTTTGTGTTAATTCCTTTTAGCTCAGTAGTAAGGCCGCACTCTTCCACAAGTTGGTGACCCGTACGGGGAGATTCAATCTACAGGGAGAGGCTTGCGGTCCCCCCCTTGAGTATTGTTCACACCCTGGCCTTTATCGTGGTTCCAAGACAGGAATAGTCCTAAATAATAGAGTGCTTGGTGTTGATACTGATTTCTCTCCAAGAATGAAGCCACCTTGCAGAGAAATAGCTATTTTGATATATATAAAAAAAACAGGTTTAAAAAGGCACGTAGAGGCCTTGAAAATAAGTAGCCGGTGGACTGAGTAGAGGTAAGTTGAAACCTCTGAAATGCCTGAGAGGCAGAGACTTTAAGTGTTGAGTAATATTGCCTGAAAGGCAAAGAGAAACTGCAGTTAAGTGCACGTGCCCAGGTTTCTTTTCTTTATTCTTTCCTAGAAAGATGAGCCCTTGAGCCCTTGGAGAGTCAAAGCCTGAAACTGAGAAGGCTGCAGTATTTTTGTGATCTCTATGGTGATTGGTGTTCTGCAGAGATGTTAAATTAATCCTGTTAAAGGGATTGGAGTCAATAATCTAATAATTAAAAATGTGGCAAATAAAAATTTTGAAATTGACTCGTGACCATAACAAATTATTAATCAGGTAGGGGCCCCCCGGGGGCATAAGGGAGGATGAAAAGGTGGGATGAGATGTTGAATGAAAAGGCCTGGATCCGCAGCGTAGGTAGATAGATGAATGGGGGAATCTCTGAATGATGTTGAAACCGATGGTGTTTTCAATTAGTGATTTGTATGTGATGTCAGCAGAAATCTGTATGAGGGGCCATTGAAGAAACGCAGTATGTCAGACGAAAACGCATTCTTGATTTTGTTTATTAAAATGTTTTGGGTTTCTTTTTGCTTTTGTGGTGCCACCGAAGCTTGCTTTGACTTTTTTTATGGTTCCTATGGATTAAATTTTTGAGTTATCCCCACGTAAAAGTGATTAGCTGTGTTAGGGTTTAAAATTTCGCGAACCTTTTTACTTTTGGAGGGATAGACGAAAATTTATGCACTTTGATTAGAATTTATGCTATTTTAATTAGAGAATGATTTTTCAGTAGAAACGACTGAAAGCAAAAAAAAAGGAAAATGGCCTCTGCGGGCTTGAGGGATTGAATTTCCTTTGGCAAGTTTTGTGTGTGTGCGCCTGCACACACACCGTGTCTTGTTTCCCACCACATGATGAAAAAGGGGGTTGGGGACACACAGCACCCACGCATGAAACGTACACAGCATAACACAAAAATGCAACCATATAAAAAACGCACCACAGAAACACAGAACAGACAAAACAGGGGGGAAAAAATGTATGAAATGAAAAAAGTATAAAGTCAAATCCCGGGCATATGTCTTCTAAATGTTTCTCTAAATGTCTGTCCTGTGTCTGTGTCTGTTTTCATCTAACAAAGTGTTGAATCCTCTGTCATACTGTGGTTCATTGTCACAAACATTTTTTATCCAATTTTTTTTTCCTTTTCCTTTATTTTGACAATTTATTCACAGAAGTATGACAGGTTTTTTTGGGAAACTCCGGGGCGGACCTCTCAGTGCTCAAAAGTCTGGATGTTTGAAAAAAACACATTTTTAAATTCAAGTGAGCGCGGGGGTCTGCAGTTACCTTGGAGTCAAAATTTAATTTAACAAATGCGCAAAAAATGTAGAATGTCCAAAATTTAAAAGTGGAATCCAGGTTTTATCTACATTTTTTTTTTTTCTAGTCAAACCAAAGTTAACTGCTTGATTCTGTTGTGGAAATTCTTCTATTTAGTGCTAAAAAGTATTCAAAAGTGCGGGAAATTTTTTCATTAACCTCCTCCCTGACCTCAGTGTTTTTATTAGTTTTTGGTATTTAGAGTAAGGACTCTAAACCATTACCAAGTTTAAGGGTTAAAAGGTTGCTGGAAGAGCAGATGGCTGTCCTCTTTAATAATTGTCTTATCTCGTCCTGGGGGGGTTTAGGGGCTTAAATTTAAAACCCTTTTTGAAGTGAGACAAACCCATTCTGCTAAAAAATCTGTCTGTAAACTGTGTTCTGGGCTCTGTTTCATGACCCCTCAGTGACAGGGTCTTCAAACGCAGAAATGCCTTTGAATAAAATTTTAAAAAGAAAAAAGCCCGGATTTTCTCTTATTGGAGTTAATTTCTCCCCCACTTTGAAAAAAAAAATTCTTTTTAAAATTGGCGTCACAAAAGGATCCAATGCCAGAAAACGCAGGAGGGGGCCCAAGGACTTTGGCCCACCCGGAGAGTTGTTTTCAGTCCCTCCATTTCACGGGGGGGGGCCCTGGTGCCTTCTGCGGTTTGGCTGATGGGATTAAAAATATTTGTTTCAAATGATCTGGGTGAGAATTTGCTCTGTATGATTAAGTATATAATTTTTTTTTACACATTAACCATCATCAAATTTAATTGTTTATTCCAGATTGGGAGAAGGGGGGACACGTCTGGGGGCCCATTTTACCCTGTAAGGCTATCAGGAGGGTTTTTGGTAAAATAAGACAAGCAAAACAAGGGTTTTGTGGGTGGTTTTTAGAAATTTTCTACCCCTTTAAAAAGGAGAAAACCCGGGGCAGATGTCCCACTGAACGGGAAAAAGGCAAAGCTAAATGGGTTCCGGAACCAAAGGATCAGGGGGGGCCTTCCCCCAAACTCCGATTTAAAAAAATAATAAAAGGGAAAAAGGGGGGGATGATTGTGTAAATGTGTTAATTTTTGGGAAATAAGTTTGGTTTTCCACGGGGGTGAAGTTTGAGTTTTAATAATTTTAAACATTTTTAAATAAAATATTTAAATAGTTTAAAGGAAAAGTTATGGACGGAGATGAAAAAAAATAAAACATAAAAAAAGTTTAAAAAGCACAGAGTGCATCAAAAAAAGGGTTAAAGAGTTAAAATTTCGAAAGAAGTTTAGTTGTTTTAAATGCTCGTTTAAATTGGGAAAAAAAGGAAAAAGGTAAAAAGGGGGACATTAGAGATAAAAAAGAATTTGTTTTAAAAAGGAGATGTCCATGTTCTGGAAGAAGTGACAGGACAACTGACGACTGACTGATAAATTTTCGGCAAAATCTGAACCTAAACTAAACTTTTTTTCTTCTCACCCCACACACATACACACATATGGGTTTGAGTGCAACATCTGCTTTTTTGAGTCGGGACTTTAGAAATGCCCTCCCATGGTCTCCCCCAGAACGCTTCTCAGCATGGCCTGAAAGAGAGCGGTTTGCGCCTGTGCAATGACAGTGTGAGTTTCACCAGAACAAAAAATCAGAAAAGTTGGGCCCCCAAAACCCACTGAAGGCAACGATCCATGCTGTTTCCCAAACCCAGAAGAGGATACACTGGATTTAATTGAAAGCCATTTTATGGGGCAAAGAAGAAAAAACAGCCGGGGGCAAATTTTCTTTCTCTGGAGAATTTAAAGTGGAAAGGAAGGGTGAATGTCCCACCAACACACCGGGAAAGGGTTTTGGTTTTTTTTTTGGACTGATAGAGGACTGTGTGCCTGACGTCGAGCGATAACAGAGCGTTTTAAAAACGATGGGGGTAACGTACAAACACACACATTTGCAAACTTTTTTTCCTATTTTCTGCAACGAAAAGTTTTTAACCCGTGCTCAGGGGGCGTGCTTGACTTTGACAGATATAGGGGTTTTAAAATATTTTTTTAAAGGGTTGGAAAAGTTCTCAAAAAGGTGAAAACTTAGCTCATTTGATATTTTCCCGTTTTTTTTTTTAGAGAAGCAATTTTTTTTTCATGGGGAATATTCAGGTTGGAATTATTCTATTTTTTAAAAAGTTTTTAAACAGCAGAGAAGAGTTACATTCCAAAAATTTTTTGAAGGTAACAAGAATCTGTTTGGGACGGGGGGGACCACACAAACTTTAAAACTAATCTGATTTCCCTAAAAGACTCGCATAAAAGGCCTTCGGGGACTGGGAATTTTTTTCCCACCACGGTACCAAATTTTAAGCATTTTTTTTCCTTTTTTTAAAGACAGACTGTGTTTTGTTTTGTTTTTGGTTTGGGGTTTTTTTTTAGCAAAATTTTTTACTGAAGCTTCTTATAAACTGGGTTTTGGGAACAAATATGTCTGGGGAAAATAGGAGCGTGAACTAGTAACTTTTTTTATCTGATTATTGTCCAAAGTAGAAAAAATCATAACAGGTCTGGGGATTTAAGCCAATCCTTCATCTCTGCAAAAGCTAGCATCATTGTTTAAGCAGCAGTACTCAACCGTGGTTCCTGGACCCTGAAGCCGGAGCCATAGATTTTGGATCCATAACATTAAATATTTAAATTTAAAGGTAGTTTTCGATTCCCTATTAAAACAGACTAACCCCAATGAGAGTTCCAGTTTTTTAGGGTAGTTTTGAAAGCAATTATCCCAAAAATTTCTACTCTGGGGAACACAGTTTGGGGCTGAAGATTGATTTGGAGCCAAGGTATGATTCTTTATAATGGAAAAAGAGAAGTAAAAATCCTTTATTTTGGAAAAGAAAAGAAAAAAAGGCTCTCAAACATTTAAGAGGAGGGTCGGCCCCCAAACTACGTCTCCTTGTTTGATTTTTTGGGGTTTTAAAGATTAAAAGAATATTTGGGGATACAAAGGTACACAGGTAATTCAGTTACAAAGGGAAAAAAAAATTTTAACATTTATCACATTTGAAAATTTAAAGAGGGGTTTTCTAGTAAAATTTTTCTCCCCAACTTAAAAATTTAAATACCCCAAAATTAAGAAAATGAGTTTTTTCCCCTTTTTGAAACGTTTTGGGGGAACAAAGTCCAGTTTGGAGTCAAGCTTCTTATTTTAAATTTTTGGGTTAAAGTTTAACACTGCAGTTTTGTTTTGTTTGGAAACCCCATAAAGAGTCAAGCTGACTCAAAATCTCTTTGTATTTAACCTGAGGGGAGAAAATTCTTGAATCAGCGGGGATAAAATTTGACAAAAAAAAGAGAATTATAACAATAACTCTCAGGATTGTAGTTATTATTATTACAGGGTTACAGTAAAAGAATTGGCAAGGGTTTCACAATCTGTGAATTTGGATTCATGTTGGAAAAACGTTGCTGTGGTTCTGATAGTTTAATCCTTTTTGGGCTATGTGCACTCATTTAAAAAAGGGGTCCTGAGATTGTCATAATAAAAAATTATCAATTACAGCATTAAGAGATATGGTGAGAAAAAATATTTTTAAAAGAGATTGTTAAAAATTTCTTTATTCTGAAGCTTAAATTTGGCCATTTGTCGTCTTTGATGTTTTTTTCTTTCAATTTAATTCAATTCAGTTTATTTTAAAAGCGCCAATTCCAACACGCGTTTAAAGGCCCTTTACAAAAGTCAGGACAGCATTACAATTTTAAACCAAAACATGAAAAAAGTGCAGTCAGATTTTGTTATTTTTCAAAATTTGGATAAAAAATTTTCTACTAAAAGGAACCCCCCGATTGCATCCAGTCATGACTTGCAGCATTCATCCTCCGGAGAGATGTGAGACAGTGGACAGTACTGGCGTTGACTTTTCAGCAATCCCCCATATGAGCTGATGTAGCGACAGTGGAGAGGAAAAACTCCCTTTTTTAAAAGGAAAAACCTCTAGCAGAACCCGTCATGTGAGCGGGCCCCTGCCCCGACCGATGGGGGGTTTGAGAGAAAAGGCAGAGACCAAAGAAACAAAGAGCACTGACCCGGGGTCCTTTCTATGGGAAGGAAAAGTTAAAAGTTAATGGATTTTAGCTCCCCTTTTTTGTTTCACCTAGAAAAAAAAGAAAAAGATAAAAATCTGGCCCGTTTTCAAGGTTAGAGTTGAAAGGGGACACAAGAGTTGTTACAGTAAAAGCTCCGTCAAACTATTCTAGGAGAGAGAAAGGGGTTAAAAACTGAAAGACAGGGCCATGGGATCATCGGGAGAGGGTGAGCATTAATTTTTGCCAGCAAAACTCGGCCCGGGCCCCCGTCTTTTTTTTGGGATGAATGTTTGTTTTTTTTGTTGAAGGGCATAAAAATGCTGTTTAAATAATGTTTCTAAATCCCGATTTATTAAAACCTTCAGTTTTTTGGAGAATTAAGAAACACTTGTGTTTTAGGTAGGTGTGTTAACAGTTTTGCAGTTTAAGGTACACTAAGATGGGTTGGAAAGAAAAAACTGGGGTCCCCCCTATAAGTCCCATAAGAGGTTAGTTCTGCCTGACTCTGCCTCTACCAGGTTTTTTCATGTCTTTGTTTTCATGGGGATGCTCAGCACTCCCTTCCTGAGTTTTAACACTGTTTTAAAGACAAAGAATCAAAATGCTTGTAGTGATAGTTTCCTTAAAAGTTTTTTGTATAATTTTTAAAAGGGTGTACAGGGCATTTAGATTTATGTGTTTTACATTAAAAGGTTCATGAAAAAGTTTAAATTAATTTTTAAGAATTATTTTGCAGAAGGATCATTGGTGATTTATTAGGTTTAAAGTTTTCCCCGGTGCCATTAACTAGCTAACAGTTTAAAATATGCTAAAAAAGGGAAAATTTTTGATAAAGAATCTAAGTCATGACTTCTATTTTGGGGAGAATTTTTATTAGATTAAATTTGTAGAGTTTTTGCATCAAAATTACATTAGATTTCCATTAATTAATACTATTTTTGCACAAGACAAATAGGATGATATTGACTTATTTTTTAAATGGGGGACATTTATGAACTGAAACAACTAAAAAATTTTGGGGTTTTGTTGTTAATGGAACTGAATTAAGTTGAAACACTGGATTTTTTTATTTATTTTCGTTTGGTAAATTTTATAGTGTCACCTTTGTAGAATTCATTTTGTGGTTTTATTTAAAGTGACCTGGTGACTAGAAGTTTTTTAACCTTTTTGCGGATTGTCGCAGGTGGGGCCCTGCACCGAAGAGAGGGGAAAGAATTACAAAGTTTTACACTCATGGAAAAAGGGGAGCTCTACCTCCGTGGGATTTGTGACAAACGAAAGAAAAAGTTGTCTTTGTTATATAAATGGGGCATAGTTCCTTAAGATCACAGTCTGAAAAACCCGTCTGAAAGTATGGGGTTTATTTTTTTGGACATTTTACATCTCCACAGATTTGACCATTTTTAAAGGGTTTTTTGGGTTTCAGAAATATGGAAATAATGACCTGTAACAGGGCCCTTTCCCCAAAAAAAACATAGTCACATTTTTTTAAAATTAGAATATTTAGCTGATGATCATGTAGTATACTAGGTGGGGTCAGAGGTTCATTATTTTTGATTTTGTGGTGTTTTTATGAAGTTCAGTAAAATTAAACACTAGGCTTGAAAAAATGGGGCTTTTAAAATTAAAAATTACCAAAGGGTTTTGAAAGGTTCTGCTTATTGTTTTCATTTAAATTGGGGCTTTTTAAGGTGTTTTACAGGTCCCTTTGTTTTTGGGGATGGGGATATTGCAAGTCTCTCCTTTAACTTTGTGTGAGAGAAAAGGGTTTTTTTACTGTCAAAAAACCCGTCCATGTGCTTTTAAGTTTCACAGATTCGAAAACTGCATTGCTGAAAAAAGCCACTTTCAAAATCCACTCCTTTATTCCAGGAGAACACAGTTAAGTCCAGATGCTGGGATGCCCCATCAGATCCTACACCGTTTTCAGGTAAGAAGTGACACCTGGGTCTATCTACACTGGAAGGTGTTCATGGGAACACACCTGACAGCATCCTGGGTTTTGAACTTCCCACCTAGAGGAGTTTCCCCCGACCCCACCCGTACTACTTTGGTAACAGGGGAGCTGAAGTGCAAAGCCACTCTTGGAGGGCAGCGGATTTTTAAATTTTGTTTTTGATTTGTTTCTTTTAAAAAAAATGTTTGTTTTTTAGTACC
Organism: Crenichthys baileyi; assembly: GCA_036173005.1. Classification (NCBI taxonomy): domain Eukaryota; kingdom Metazoa; phylum Chordata; class Actinopteri; order Cyprinodontiformes; family Goodeidae; genus Crenichthys; species Crenichthys baileyi. The sequence goes on from JAHHUM010000600.1 coordinate 454,728, forward strand.
TGAAGAAAGGCATTCCACTTCAAGGCCAGGCAGCTATAGGGAAAATGATCTGTTCTGATGCTGATGATTGGGGATTACAAGTTTTATTTCTCCCGTGTTTTTTTGGGGAAAAAGGGACAGTAAGACAATTTGTGACTAATCTGAGTAATTCACCAATAATACCACAGCATTCGAAAGGGGTTCATCATTGATGCCTCCAAATGTGAGGAAGATGAGGAAGACAGTTGTTATGTTTGTTTTTTGATTCCCCGTGCTTTATGATCAACCATTTTGGTTCCTGTTCCATTGAAAAAGCTTTATTCTAATACTTTCTTTCCAGATTTGGGAAATAACCAGCTGGTGGGGGTTATTTTTTCCCTTGGTGAGGGAATTACATTGTAAAGGGAAAGAAAAAATGTTTGTGATTTTTTAGTGAGACTAATTTTAAAATGTGCTGCTACAGGACTTCTTTTATAGATTTTGGTGGGAATAGGATTAATAAGATCTAGATTTTGTATTGAGGGGGAAAAAAAACACCTCTTTCCTGGGAAGACAGAGGGTTTAAAATATTATCCATTTAATGGCGTTAACCAAAAGACATAAAATTTTAGGTTTATGTCTTTAGAACTGATTCTTATACCCTTTCAGGATCTTTGTGTTAACTCTTAATCTTACAGCCTTACCGAATGGGAGGTAATTGTATGGCCAGGGGTAAATTAACCAGGGGTTTATGTTTTCTTTTCCCGGGAGAGAGGGGATTTGTGTCCTAAGAACAGGGTTTTGGGTGATGGAAATAGATATATTTTATTGCCTCTAAAATTTGGGCTGGAGAATGTTTTTTCACTACTATTATCATTCGATCCGTCCATCATAGAAAGGAAGTAATGTTCAAAAGGGGAAAAAAAAAAAGAGAGCTTTTGGCAATAGGTGACTTTGGATTACCCCTTAGCTGAGAGGGGTGTGTTTGTCATTTATTGAGAACAGTGTTGTATTTTTTATTCCTGTGGTCAAAACATGAATAATATCCATGATAAATTTGGGTGTGGAAAGGCTCGCAGAATGAAAAAAATGGGTTCCCTTGAATTTGTTCCTGGTTTTTACTGGTGGTTGACATCCCGGGGAAAAAGATTGGGGCATTTTATTTTTCCCCTTTGATTTTTAGTTTATTTTAAAGTGTTGTCTTTTTTTTTTTTTTTTTTTGGGTTTTTCTTTTATTATAATCTTGGGGGGATGGTTTTTAAGAATTTCCTTTTTGTTGTGATTATCTTGTAATCCGAAGAAAGGGGGGTGTTTTTGGAAAATTTTTTCTATTTGTGCTCCAAAGTTTCCCAAAATGCTGGAACTTCATTAAAAACCTCCTCCTCTGACCTCATGTTTTTATTAGTGTTTGGGATTTAGGTAGATGGATCTAAACTTTCCAGAAGTTTAATGGTTAAAAAAACCCTCCTGGAGGGTTGTCGAGAAGAGCAGATGGGGTCCTCATATAATTGTCTTATCTTGTCCTGGGGAGGTTTAGGGCCATAAATTAAACTCTTTTAAGCTGAGACCCACCCCCCCATTCTGCTTAAATATGTCTGTAAAACTGTGTTCTGGGCTTGTTTCACTGACACGGCAGTGACAGGTCTTCAAACACAGAAATGCCTTTGAATAAACTTATAAGACAAAGCCCGGATTTTCTCTTATTGTGAGTTAATTTCTCTCCCACTTTGATAAGAAAAATTCTATTATAATGGTAAATACAATTTCGCTTTATAAAGTTATATAAGATATTCAAGATGTTAAAATGGGACAAAGTAGAAAGCTCAGAGTAACCAGACATTTTCAACAAATTTATACTGCATTTGATCAAATACTGTGATGGGAATTAGGAGTCAAACAAAGTCAAAAGTTGCAAAATCGCCCCCTCCCCACTCACCAAGACATGTTTAAAGGGGGGCAGAGGAGAGCCTGAGAAGATGTATATATAATGTTAATAGACAGGTTAGCTTATACTACGAAACACACCTGGTATTTAACAGAAATGTTTCACTGTTGATGCTTTGACCTTAAAAAGCTGAAGAACTGATGGTTGGAACTTTCATCTATATCTTTGCATTCAATTTTAAGCTACTATTTTAATTTTAATTTAAATCCATTGTTGCTTGTTTAATTTTTTTAATTCATGGGAGGCGTGGTAAGGCGTATTCGTCACTTCCTGTTTTGCACTTGGTGGATTGTTTGGTGTGTGAAGGCTCTCTCGTTTGATCTGATTTCTCTCTACTGTGATATCTCTTACTTGTTCTAATACATAAGCACGTTAAAACACATACATTCTGTTGCTGTATTTAACGTTTGGCGACTCTCCGTGTTTTACACGGTTTTTTCTAGTAGTGGTAAGGGGTCGCTAGCTTAGCGTTAGCTTTAGCTCCACCATGGCTACCCGTTCTGCTGTTTCTCTCTCTGAGTCTCCCCCTTTCCCCTGCTCTCTGTGTCAGATGTTCATTTACCCCTCTGCCCCTTTGTGATAATGGTACGTGTAATAAATGAGCTTTTTTGTAGTTTTGGAGGCGGGGGTGTCGGTTTTGGGGGCCCCGGGTCGCGCTTTTAAAAAAACCAGCAGATAGCCGGGGCCCCTTTAGCCAGCGTGGAGCCCCCGGGGTAGCCCCCCTAGCAGTCCTCCAGTAGACCCGTGTACCCGGGATTCAGGGGGGGCTGGGTGACGGTACGTGGGAAGCAAGCTAGATCTCAGCCCACAGGTACCCCAACCCTCTGCGTTTCTAATAGATTTCCCCGTAGCGACACCCCCATGAGAACCCAAACTTGGTAATTGGAGCCCATAGTCAGAAACGTGGCACTAGAGCACCAGCGACCATAGTCAAAGTCCCCGGGGGCCAAAAAGGCGACATTAAATGCTCCCTGAAATGCGGGAAAGGATCAGCGAAAACAGTAAGTTTGTTATTACCTGGCGGTAATGACACCGGTTATGTAAATCGGCGGTCCCCCAAAGTTAGTTTTGCTTCGGTGTGTAAGTTTCCCAAAAACAATGTGGACCCCATAATTTTCTCTGGCCCCCCCCCGATTTAACCAGGATGCATTTTTACCGCATGCTGTATTCAACCGCTGGCGTTGGGTGGTGTCCAGAAAACAATTTGGTAATTAAAAATTTGGGAGCATTTTGGGGAAAACCGGGTCGCCCGGAGAGCGGCATCCACCCCCCTTTGGATGGAGCAGCTCTTCTTTAGGAATTGGCCAATTTATTAGTTCCCAAAACCCTCTGAAACCCAGGGCAGACCGGGAAGCGGGGTCGTATTTAACACTCCTTCCTGCAGTTCTGCACTGCTACCCACCCTTTTACCCTTTTAAGACAGTGTTCCCCGGGCCCCAAAAAAATTGAATAGATTAAAAAATTATCAAAAAAAAAAAAGAGGAAATCGGGAAAAATCCATAAAAAAAAAACAAAACTCAGACTAAAAAAAAAAAAAAAACAATTAAATGTGGTTTACTGAACTAAGGTCTCTCTCTTAAAGACTTTGCTAGTTAGTGACCCGTTTCTGACAATCAGATTGATTTTTTTTGCCTCACAGAAACCTGCTGCAGCAAGAGGATTTTTTGTTACATAAATGAGTCAACTCCTAAATTATTTAAATTTTCACATTCCCCGAAATATGGGCAAGGAGGAGGGGAGCAACCCTCTTTCACCGATTTATTTACTAGTCCAGACCAAAATAGCTAGAACTCTTTAGAATATTTAATCCTTAGTTTTCCCATCAAAGCAAAACCTAAAACCCCCCTTTTGTTTGTTGTTTGTACCCTCCACCAGGGCCCCTTTCTTCAATTTTTAGATCAGTTTAGACCTTTATGATTTGTGTTAAATACAGATAAAATATTTTTATGGGGGGTTTTTCATTTATTTGACATGAAAGTATAGCTTAAATATAGCCCTTTAATGGGTTTTTAGACTCAATGGGGTTTTCTCAAAACATTAACAAACCTACCCACGTTTTTCTTCATCTCTGGACCCTTTTGCTGACATAGGGGATTGAGTGTAAAGACATAATATTTTCTCATAACCCTGTCCTTTGACCATTTTTTTTAAAAACCTTTGAGTTTAAATTAATGAGTAACTCCACACCTGAAAGAAAATTTCATTATAGTGATCAATAGACGATCGTAACAACCTTTAAAGAATTTTTCCCATTTTTAATTCCTCATTTCACAGAAAAACACAGGGAGGGCAAAATTTTTTTTTCCCCTTCAAAAAATTGATTCTCTTTTATAGGTTACTTCATCATTCGTGGTGTTTAGACAATGCACCCCCCTTTGAAAAAAAGGGAAATTATTCATAGGGCGGGTTTCCTGGTTAATTTGAGCTGCATACTTTAAAGAAAAATGTTAGAAAATTGGAGAGAAAATGGCGCTCTCACCCCTAGAGGATTCCTACTTAATTGGGAAAAAAATAGCCTATGTTGTATAAAAAGACATTTCCCCAAACCCAAACAGCTTTTTTTTTTAAACCTTTAATAGAAGAGAACAAGAATAATCTGGGTTTCTCTTTAGACAGTTCCTAAATTTACACAAGTCATACTCTTTTGAGCCATCCATTCCCTTTGCTCTCAGGAGTCGACTTTATGGGATTTTTCCAAAAAAATTTATCTTTTAAAAAAAAAAATCTTTGCATACTCCGAAGATGATTACTCATCCTCAACAAGGAGACAACTTGGAAGTAATGTAGAACCTGACCTGTGTTGGGCTTTCGATCCTGTGGGGGTTCCTGATACGAAATATTAGCTTCATCTAAACCCTTAACTTGTATGTTAGACCCAATCCCAAACCCAAAATTATTTAAGGAAGTGTTCCCCCGATTTTCCGCCCCCTTTTTTGAAATTTATTTAAACTATCCTTTGTAAATGGATATGTACCACAAGCTTTTAAAATATGTAATTAAAAAACCTTTACTTAAAAAAACTTTGCTTGATCGGATGACTTAATAAATACAGACCTATATCTAATCTCCCTTTTATCTAAAATTTTGAGAAAAAAAGTTGCTAACAAATCTGTGAGCATTTAACAGCAATGACCCGTTTGAAGAGTTTCAGTCAGGTTTCGAGCCATCATACACGAAAAAAGCTTGCTGAAAATCACTAATGTATTTTATGGCCTAGATAAAAGGACTTGTGTCTTACTGGTTTTTTTTTAATCTCAGTGCTGATTTGATACAGCGATCATAATATTCTTTAGAAAGGCTGGAATATGCTGTGGGGATCGGGGGAAAGCGTAGGCGGGTTTAAATCTTATTGTCTGAAGTTTCCCAGTTTGTTCTGTAAATGACAAAATCTTAAACTCCAGGGTTAATTGTGGGTACCACGGGGTTCAGTATTTGGGCCCAAATTCCCCTTTACTATATATATGCTTCCAATGGGTCAAATTATCAGGCAGCATAGGTAAATTTTCACTTTTACGCTGATGATACTCAGCTTTACTTATCCTAAATCCTGATGACCCCAACCATTTAGATGGACTACAAGCATTTTTAAAGGGCAAAAAAAAAACTTGGATGACTTTAAATTTCTGCTTTAAATTCAGACAAGACAGAAGTTGTGTCTTTGGACCGGAGTTTTGAAAAAAAACTGCTTAGTAATCACTTAACCTGGAGGCATAAATTACCCCCATAATAAAGAAAAAAAAACCTTGGTGTTATTTTTGCCCGGGCATGTCTTTTAACCCCAAATTTTAAAACGGGTTTCAGGATTTCCTTTTTTCATCTCCGGAACTTTCCCAAAATAGAAAATCCTGTCAGGAGTGACGCTGAAAAAACTAGCCCAGCATTTTTTACTTAAAGGTGGGGGCTATTTTTAATTCTTTACTAAGGATGTCCACAAAATGCAGTTAAAAGCCTTCAGCTGATTCAAAAAAGCTGCAGCAAGAGTTCTGATGAAAATTTAAAAAGAGAGATCATATTTCCCTACTTTAGCTTCCCTCATTGGTCCCCGTAAATCCCGAATAGAAATTAAATTTCCTCCTCACATATAAAGCCCCCAATGTCTAGCTCCATCAACATCAGAGATCTGATTGTTCCATATGTTTTCCCAAAAAGCACTTCGTTCTAGACTGCAGGTTTACTGGTGGTTTTTAGAGTCTCTAGAAAATAGAAGGGGGAGATCCTTTAGTTATCAGGTCCTTCCGTGGAACCAAACTCCCAGTTTTAGTCCGTGAGGGGACACCCTGTCTACTTTTTTAAAGGTAGGCTTAAAACTTTTCCCTTTTTGATAAAGTTTATAGTTAGGGTTTGGTTATCCCGAGCTATCTTCCTTATTTTAGCTCCCCCTTCTTTTCCCCTTTTGGATGGGAAGGGGGGCGGGTTTTGCCTAAACCGGCTCAGTTACGGGGTTTAGGTGCAAACCACCCTCCATTTTGTACCCGTATGACCCCCCTCTTTTCCAATGGTTTTTGGTCAATCTGAAGAGAAGGACCCAAACGTTGTGGGTTTTTTGTATAACAATGGCCCTCAGGGGGTCTAGATGGACAAAAAATGTCTACTTTTTAAAGGGTAGGGTTAAAAACTTTCCTTTTTTATAAAGTTAAGTTAGATGGCTTAGGTTATCCTGAACTACTCTTAGTTATGCTGCTATAGGGGTTAGGGTGCGGGGGAAATAAGACCACTTTCACCCCCTTCGCTACTTTTCAAACTACTTTTCAATTTTGCTTATTTTCTGTTATTTCAGCTTTTAACTTTGTTCTCTCTCTTTTCTCTTTAGAAGCACACCTGGCCTGACTCTGTGTTCCCTGAAAACCCCTTTTTGGGAGGGGTTTCCCCGAGCTTCTGCTGGAAACCCTTAAACTAAACCCTCTACGATGTCCCAGGGCCCCTGTCTTTCATTTTTTTAACCCTTTCTCTTCCTAGACATGCTATGACTAGTTTTTTACGTAACAAAAATCATGGCTCTCTTCAGCTCAAAAACTTGAAAACGGCTCAGAGTTTATTTTGTTTTTTTTCTAGGTGAAAACGACTAAAGGAGCTGCCCCTTTAACATTCCCTTTTTCCCTTCCCCATGAAAGTACTGCTGGATCAGTGCTTCTTTGTTTCTTTGTGTCTCTGTCTGTTCCTTTTTAAAACCCCACGGTTGGGGAATGGCCGCTCACACTGAGCCTGGTTCGCTGGAGGTTTCTTCCCTTTTAAAAGGAGTTTTTCCTCTCCACTGTGCTACATGCAGCTAGTATGAGGGATTGCTGCAAAGTCAAGCCAGTGACTGTCCCTGTCTTACATGCCATCAGGGGGAGTGAATGCTGCAAGTCACTACGGATGCAATCTGCTGGTTTCTTAGACAAAAAAATTTTTTATCCAATTGAAAAATAACTGAATTGACTGCACTTTTCATGATTAAGTTAATTTGGGAATGTATGTCCCTGATTTTGTAAAGGCCTTGAGACGACGTTTGTGAAGGCGCTATATAAAAAACAAATTTGAATTGAACAGTTAGTGAAAAAACTGCAGTGGTTCAGATATGAGCAATAAAATGGGGGAAAAAATGAACGCCCCCCTTTGGAACTGGTTATTTCTGTTTGAGAAGTTCCAGTCATTGGAGGAAAACCCCCGAACTCACCCCTTTGCAAAAAGCACAAAATTGCAGAATCCATTAAGTTTTTGCCCCCCGAATAAGACGAATAAGGGCAAAAACGCGGAAAGAAGTTAAAACAAATTTTTTAGATAAGAATTTTTGGGAGGAAAAAACCTTTTTGGGAGCAAGAGTTTTGGCGTGGTACCAGCTTTTAATGAAGGAAAACTGACAAACTGGCAGGAGAGAAGAAGATCATATAATTTTGAATTAGTAGAGAAGCAGGGGTTTAAAAATTAAGTTAGATCATGAAGATACAATATTATTAAAAACATCCAAGACACAGAATGTAAAAAAACAAAAAAACTTGAATGCGTAAGCTGACTTCCCCTCTGATAGTTGCAGTAATGAGCTGAAGTATTAAAGATAATAAATGGCCCCAGAGCACTATTTTCGGGCACTGGATCAAATTGAGGTTTTTTCAACTTTTTTTGATTATTTTCAAAAAAAAAGTATTTAGCTGTAAAACATTTTTTTCAGGATAATTCGAAAATACATAGTTTAGGACCAAATCTGTTTTTGATGGGGGGGGGGGGGGGGGGGGGGGGGGGGGGGGGGGGGGGGGGATTGACCACAGAACGTTTTCCCCTTTGTTTTAGTGGAGGCTGGACCTGGGGCTCGTTAAGAGCTTTAGAAGAATGGGGTTTTTTTGAATGGAAAAAAGGTTTGACCTTTATTTTATTTTTAAGAACCTTATGTATTGTATATTTACTGCAGCACAAATTATAACTAAAAAATTTAAATGGTACATTTTGGGTTTTTAAAATTTTTATTTTTTCCATAATTATTTTGTTTTTAGATTTTTTTACTCGGGGGGTGGAGTTTGAGCACTGCTGTGAAAGTCTTAACCCCCGTTCATGTATCATCGCAATGGACTATGATAAAGGAGGACGTTAAGGAAAAAAACAGAAAAGGGAGTACCCATGCAAGACACCCCCAAATTTTAAGTGAATTTTGTTACAACTATGAATGAACAGGGGCCCCAAGTCTAAAGCTTGGATAACATGTATGAGTAGTAACTAAAAGGAGATAATAAGGGTTAACGCCATTTTTGGAACAAGTTTTTCTCCTGTTTTTTTTTAAATTTGGAAAGGGAAGATGAATGTATTTGGGTTTCAATTTCTTTTAACAGGTAAATTGTCCCTGAAAGCAGATCTGTTTTGGGTTTTTTATTTTGGCCTGGGTGACCCTGAAGTTACCAAAAATCCCCTTTTTGCACAATAGGTTTTTACAGAACATTTGTTGGTTTAATCTTAATTTTTTTTTGAGTTTTTTATGAGTTAGAGGGGTAGTGGAGCAGTTAATCGGGCGTGAAAATGGACACAAAAAAGGAACGGACTATGGGGACATCAAGAAACAATTTTATGGAATTAAAGGACGAAGGGGTTAATTAGACAGTGGTATTTAATGATGGGGTTTGCACGATACTGGTCAGTATTCTCTGTTTCTCAGGACGACACCAAACCAGAGACTGGGCCGACAAGTAACCTTTTTGGGCGGGGACTCAGAACCTAGGGACATATAAAGATTTGGGGGCCCCGAATCGGGATAATGCGATGCCAGAGAAATAAAGTTGGAAAGAACCAATCTAAGAGATAAAAAAAGGTCCGGAAGATAAGGACAGAGACTGAATATACTGTTTTGCTGCTGAGAATTAATGATTTTTTTAAACAATTTTCTTTTTTTAATTTTAAATTTTGTCTTTATTTTTTTTTTAATGTTCTGAATTTTTATAAGCTTTTTGAACTTGATAAAATGGAGCATCCATTCTAGTGATATTCACTTCATTTCAAATGGTCAATGTTTTCTGTTAAAAATTTTGTGGTGAAAAGAATGATAAACCAGGACCTGTTTGGGCATAAAAGGCCCTTAAAATAAAAAAGATACATATTGATTCAAAGAGAGTCTTGTTCAGATTGGCGGGAAAAGGGTTTTCCTGAGGCCCCCAGATTTTTTTCCACCTTTAGGTGGGGGTTTTTTTTGGCTGAGGTCCTAAGCTGCCCTAAAAGGCCCCCTTCATCGACCGTTGTTTGTGAGTGGACATATATGGATTTTTTCCATGGGTGATTTTTTAGGAGGGTTTTCCTGAAGAGATTTTTGGGGAGAGCTACAGATAGCCGGATTTGGTCTAATTAGTAAATAGGTTTAGTTTATCATAGCTAACACAGTTAAAATTTTGCGCACGGAATTTTTAAATAGGATCTTAATTATTTATTTAAAACCTGACATTTCAGACCTAAATAAGAGCAACATTTGGGTTGTTTAATTTTTTTTAATAAGTAACATACTTTCCATAATCTTTCAATTTAATTATTTATCATTCATAAACATCAAAATTATTCACAGGATTTTTAAATATGAATATAAGACCTCTTCAGTGTTAATTAGTTTAAAAAACCCAAAATTTAAGGGAAAGTGGAAGTTTAAAAGCTTTGCTAGTTCGATTAAAAGGTTTATTGTTTTTACCATATCAAAAAATGAATTCGTGAATTTCTTGGGGAGGAAGACTGATGGATTTGTTATTTAGAAGCAAACTTGTAGGCTGGAAATTCATGATCCCCCGACCCCAGCCGGGCCCTTTTGACATTAGTTCAGCAGTATTTTAGCTCGGGAAATGAGGAGTTGACCAAAAGATGAGTGTTATTGTGTAACTTCACGTGGGCCCAAATTGATCTTTGCAGATGTTCACTGGATTTGACCCCTGGAACTTTGTTTGAAAATTCAATTTTGTGGATGCCAAAAGTTTTACGAAAATGATTTGATGTTTTAAATTTGGTAAAGGACCCCATACACACCAATGCTTTGTATTTAAAAAAACCCCGGTAAAAAATGAAAGCGGGGAATTTGGGGGTTTTTGATGAAGATTTTTTGCGTTGTAAGAACTAAAAATTTCCCCCCCTGAAGGCGGAAAGAGAGAAGACTATGACTTTTGTGTTAATTGCTTTTAGCTCAGTAGTAAGGCCGCACTCTTCCACAAGACCGTCTGTCTGAATGAGACCGTCTGTCTGAGGGTCAAACACTGAGAGAAGACTGAAGAACAAACCAACACAGAATATGATGACTAATTAATAACCTCTGTCAAACATTTTAAATCACCTTAAACTGCAGTCCTCCTTTTGGACCACATCAGTCTTTAATCCTTAAAACTCTCTTGTTAACTCCAAAAACGTCTCGTCATTCATTCTGACCAGGTTTTAGAAATTACAATGTTTTAAGAGCTTTAAACCCTTTAAACATTTTAATTTTCAGAATCTTCTCCCATCATTCATTTGGAGCAGCTAGCAGAACCAAACAAAAGGTTCGGGTTTTTCCTGGTTTAGCTTGAGAGCAATCGGCAGAGCAAGAAATCAAACATGGAGATATTTACTGTTGAATTTTGATGTTCACGTTTTTTCTTCATTTCTCAGTGTGTGTTTTCCCATAATGTTATTTTTGGAAATTGTCCTGTTTGATCCCGGGGTTTTTGTAGTTAATCCCCCATTCTGAGGCCCAAAAAAAGGGAATTTTAAGCTCTTGTTTCATGGTTCTGGTGGGAATTGATAATTAAATTTGGAGTCCCACAAGGCTTTGCCCTTGGTCTCTTCTTAGTGGCCCTTCATGATTTCAGACGGCTTAAAGTAGCTCATAATTTGGGTTTCCAAACAAAGCTTACTTTTTATTAGAATTAAATGTTTATCATTATATGTACAGAAATATAAAAAGATATCACGTTGTGTTGTACCAGATTTGTGAACAAAGGTCCGGTTATGTCTCCTTTCATTTAGATTCATTTTAAATGGAGCAACATTTCATTCATCTGCACAGAAACTGGTTCTGAATCACCTTAGAGCTGGTTTTACTACAGTCATGTTGACAACTGGTTGATGATGGAAATGAAAACCTTCTGCAAAATAGAAATATTTAACAAATAAAGGAAACTTATAGCTGAGTATATGAGAGCTGATGGATTTGTGGATATTAATCACTGATATAAACAGTGATATTAATTTTTACACTATTCAATTACTTTTCATAAACTAGAATTCTCCTTTAGAGATCAACAAGAGCTTTTCAAAACAAGATATTATGATGTTTTCCCGATCTTTTTGGAGAGAATTTTTTTACTCAAATAAAACAAAATGAGCAGAAAAATCAGGAATGAAATTCACAGCTTTTTTTTCTGCGGAACATTTTAAATTCATACAACCTTCTGATCCTTCTACTGTTTTCTGTATCTGTGTTACTTCACATTTTAAAAAATAATTTTCATACTTATAGTCTGATAAGCTCTTAGAAGCACAGATCATGGATGGGATGTATAAATAGAGACAAAACATTTCAAGATCAACCCTGTAGTCACCAAACCTAGTCTGTGATTCATCAACACAACAATCTATAATCAATATGAACTGAGCGCTTTAGTCACATTTAACCTTATTTTACTAACTTCTAATAATGCTGTCTTTTTAAAGCCAAACTTAAGTTTTTTTTAAACTTCTTCCATGATGCATTAGGAGCAGTTTTCAAACCAAATCAAGAGAGGTTTTACAGCACCAGGATCCTGGTTCTTCTAAGGAAGAAGAAGAATCTAATCTGAAGTCCCACAGGGCTTCGACCTTAGTCCTCTATTGTTCCCATTGAGGGAACAATGTGTACGCATGATGATGCCCCCTTCACATTTCTGTCTGTCCCCACATGTATGCATGCCTAGAACCGGGCCTGGTTAACGTTCATCTGGGTTTGTTCTGATCAGACACATCTAAGACCAGCTGCTCAGTCCCGTTTCTATTTGGGTTTTATTTGGTGAAGACTCCTTCATTTAACTCCACCACTCAGATGTTGGCTTCCCACACCACCTAGCAGCCGGATTCACTATAATATTTGGAGCTGATCATTAAAAATATTAATGTTAATATGAATATAAATGTTTTTATTGTAAACATGAAGAAAAGACAAACGACTGAGATAAAGCGGAAGACCAACAGCTACTGATCACAGCATGAGTCACAAACCCCACAGTAAAACCTTTTAGACCTCAGCAGGAGCAGAACCAGAAAAGCCTTGAGACCTTCATGGATCAGTTGGAGAGAAAAAACAAACTAACAGGTGAGGAAACTCATCATAGGTCACCTGGATTATTTAATAACCATTCAAATATAAAAACTGAAGCCCTGCTCATTAAACCACATCAGTCTTTAAACCTATCCCTTCTTTTAAACCCAGTCTCTAGCTCTGGTTCATTCTGACCAGCCTTCAGAACCAAACACAAACTGCGTTTTATGTTTCCAGCAGTTGAAAGGAATCGTTTCCTTCCTCATCCCCATAGAGTTGATTTAATCTCAGAAGGTCAGTTGACCAGATTAAGATGACATTAGGAGATTAATTAGCACTGATTATTGGCTCATCATCTATATTCTTGCTCCTCAGTTTCTAAATGTATATTTCCTCTTTATTGTTGATGACATTAAAACACTTTCGATCCCAGATTTTGAGACTTTAACCACATAAACCATGAAGACCAGTGAAGGGGAATTTTACAGCACCTGGTTTGGACTGAGAATAATGAAATGTAGATTGTAGATTGAGTTTCCTCTTATTTGTACGACAATATTTGGATTCTAAGACGTTTGGGAGATTTTTTTGCTAACATTTTATCGCCTACATCAGAAGTCAGTTGCTCACTTTCTTTTCTCATTTGGAAACATTAGTGACATTTTTTCCTGGAGACCCACAAGGCCTCGTCTTTAGTCCCCTCTGGTTCTTCATGTTTGTTCTCTACCAAGTTTGGCACAGCTCTAATCTTTTGTTTTGTCTTAATCAGACGCATCTTTGCTGCTCAGGTTTTTTTCTTTTTGTGTTTTAAAACATTTTTAGTGTTGATGTATTATTTTCTATGTTCTCTGCACAGATGCAGGTTCCGACCTTGATTCACTACAATTCTTAAACTTCAACAATGAATAAAAATAATCTGACCTGAGGATGGGTTGGGTTGGAAATAATGCACACTATAATGATGAAGTAAAATGATCGACAATTTACCACAAATTAGGATGAACATTTGTTAAGAAGTTTGTACACATAAGGCAACATAAAACCGAGTAGATCAGATTAAATGTATTTATGGATTAAACCTTCTTGGTTCTTCTCTACAAACTTAATTTAGTTTTAAGACCTTCACCTAGTTGTCAGGCTTCAGTTAAACTGTCTCTCAGAGACCAACAAAGCCTCACCAAAATAAAAGCTGCTGATAGTTTGAGGCTAAATACATTCATCCTTATCCTGCCTTCTGTTTGCTCTGCAGAGCTTCTATAACCTCTGCTCACTTGTTGAATGATTTAATCTTCTTTTATCTGCAGTGCTAAATAAAATCTGATATTTTAACTTTACAGTTCAGTTTCTGTCTCATCTCTCATCAAAATATTTTCACCATATTTTAAAAAAAGAGCTTTTCACTTCTCTAGTTGATGTGAGCAGCTTTAATGAACTGAGGTTTATTTTTGTAGACTCTAACTTTAATGAACATAAATGTTTCATAATCAAGTCAACAGCAGCTGTAGCCACATAGCCCTACTGTCACACATTTTTCTCCTTTATTTGACATTTTCCATAGTGTCCTTATCACTGATGATTTGAAACCACTCTTAGATCTTGGATTTGTGGAGTTCAATCCCCGAACCCAACACCAATAAAAGCAAACAGCACCTGGTTCTGACTAGGAATAATAATCAGATGTGGAATCCCACAAGGCTTTGTCCTCAGTCACCTCTTATGCTCCATCCATGTTAGGGTTTTGGGAAGTCTGGAATTGCTCTGGTTCAGTACAAACTTTTAACAGAAGTGTTGTAAACTGGCATCCCTGTTGTGTCATTTTGCAAGTTTGAAAACATAAACAAAATCAAATCTGGAGTCCCACAAGGCGTCATCCTCGGTTAACTCTTCTTTCTTTGCTACAAACGGACTAATTTTCAGAAATCATCTCTCAGGAACCAACACAAATCGTATAACATTTATCTATTCTTGAATCCATAATACAGATAAAATCAGAAACCTTGCTTTAATGTTTCAGTTTTCAGGGAAGAAAAGAGACAAAAAGAGAATTTAAGAAGAAAAAGAAAAGCTGCAAATTTTTTATGCAGCTTCTGTTTCAAATATTCAGATTATCTCTGAATCAACTGAGTTTTCCTGATTTAAGAAGCTAAAGCTCTAAAATAACATTTGATAATTACAGGAAACCGATTTTTTATAAATGCCTGTATGTTCAGAAACTGGTTTATAATTGTATTACTGTCTGCTGTAATAAACCTTTAATGTTTAAAACAGTTTTTAATGATTAGGCTGATTGTTGGACTCAGATCTGCAGCTAATTGATTGAAGCGTTTATTTTAACAGGTTAACTTTAGTTTCATTTTATTTAAAACTCTTTTATCATGAGGTTTGAAGCTGCTTCTGGTTTCAAAACTTAAATCCTGAGTTGAAAACGTCTTTCTGTGAAGTAAAAACTAAGCTAAGCTTTTAGTTTGTACTTGAACTGGTCCTTCTAGCCTGAAAAGGTCCCACAGGTTGAAGAAGGTTAATGGAGAGAGGAAAAGAGAGAAATAATAATTAAAAAGCTGTTTTAGTTCAGATCTGGTGAGTTTCTGTTTTAAATCTGCATTAAGTTTACTGCACATAATCTAAACACTGCCTGGTGATGTCAGTCAGCTGTATATAACATGTTAATCTGAGCAGATTCATTATGTCTACTGGAAGAAATAAAATAAACTTTTAATCATCTGATTAACAGCTGATCCTGCGGGATGATTTCTTCAAACCTGAAATAAAAACTGATTTGAATGAAATGGGACGAAACGAGCTCCAGTCCAGCTGGTGGCAGCGTGAAAATCCAGAAATATCTCAATAAAACTGAGTAAATTCAGGAAGCCGCCTGGTGTGGCCTATTAGAAACTAAATGGACAACTAACTGAAGCAACACTATTATGGGATGCATCTGAATGAGTGGGAACAATGGATAGAAGATGGTGGATCTAAGGATGTAATGTTCCTGCATGCAGCTGCTTTCCATGATTCTCCTGCTGGTTCCTCTTCCTGTTTGGAGGATGTAAAGGTTCCAGCACCATGTTCTTCAGCCTGATCTACACTGATGTTCTTCTGAACAGCTCTACCACAGATCTATGGGTTATTTACAGCCAGATTATTACAATTTCCAGAGTTCAACACAAAAATGAAGAGAACCTTGAGCTCAGAGGAACATGTGGACTTCAGAGGTAGAAGAACCTTCCTGATGAGCTTCAACATTTTCTCCCACTATTAAGAGAACATTTACAATAAACTCTGATATTAACGATGCTTTAAATGAACTTCAAACAATGAGCCCATTATTATCAGGTCCATTTGTTTCTTTAGAAGTTCAAATTGGTCTGCAGAGAGAATCATCAGGGCTGACCTTCCCTACATCTAGGACTTATACAGTTCAAGGGTCAGGAAAAAGGCAGCTAACATCTCTGCAGACCCCACACACCCTGCACACAACCTGTTTAGGCTTCTACCTTCAGGTGGCGCTACGGAGCACTGTCTGCTAAAACCAGCCTCCACAGAGACAGTTTCTTCCTCCAGGCTGTTTCACTGATGAACTCTTGACAGTCAGAGATCCAGAACAACAAGGAGGACGGAAGGACGGAGAGGAGGACGGAGGGACGGAGAGGAGGACGGAGGGACGGAGAGAAGGGGGAGAGGAGGACAGAGGGACGGAGAGGAGGACGGAGGGACGGAGAGAAGGGGGAGAGGAGGACAGAGGGACGGAGAGGAGGACGGAGGGACGGAGAGAAGGGGGAGAGGAGGACAGAGGGACGGAGAGGAGGACGGAGAGGAGGACGGAGAAGAGGAGGACGGAGGATGGAGAGGAGGACGGAGGGACGGAGAGCAGGACGGAGAGGAGGACGGAGAAGAGGAGGACGGAGAGGAGGACGGAGGATGGAGAGGAGGACGGAGGGACGGAGAGGAGGACGGAGAGGAGGACGGAGAAGAGGAGGACGGAGAGGAGGACGGAGGATGGAGAGGAGGACGGAGGATGGAGAGGAGGACGGGAGGACGGAGAGGAGGGGGAGAGGAGGACAGAGGGACGGAGAGGAGGACGGAGGGACGGAGAGAAGGGGGAGAGGAGGACAGAGGGACGGAGAGGAGGACGGAGGGACGGAGAGAAGGGGGAGAGGAGGACAGAGGGACGGAGAGGAGGACGGAGAGGAGGACGGAGAGGAGGACGGAGAAGAGGAGGACGGAGGGGAGGACGGAGGGACGGAGAGCAGGACGGAGAGGAGGACGGAGAAGAGGAGGACGGAGGATGGAGAGGGGGACGGAGAGGAGGACGGAGGATGGAGAGGAGGACGGAGGGACGGAGAGGAGGACGGAGGATGGAGAGGAGGACGGGAGGACGGAGAGAAGGGGGAGAGGAGGACAGAGGGACGGAGAGGAGGACGGAGGGACGGAGAGGAGGACGGAGAGGAGGACGGAGAAGAGGATGGAGAGGAGGACAGAGGGACGGAGAGGAGGACGGAGGGACAGAGAGAAGGGGGAGAGGAGGACAGAGGGACGGAGAAGAGGACGGAGAGGAGGACGGAGAAGAGGAGGACGGAAAAGAGGAGGACGGAGGATGGAGAGGGGGACGGAGAGGAGGACGGAGGATGGAGAGGAGGACAGAGGGACGGAGAGGAGGATGGAGAGGAGGACGGAGAGGAGGACGGAGAAGAGGAGGACGGAAAAGAGGAGGACGGAGGATGGAGAGGGGGACGGAGAGGAGGACGGAGGATGGAGAGGAGGACGGGAGGACGGAGAGAAGGGGGAGAGGAGGACAGAGGGACGGAGAGGAGGACGGAGAGGAGGACGGAGGGACTGCATGAATAAAGGAAGCATGAAGGGAGAGTTTATGGTGAAAATGTGATCAGAGGATGAATTTTACCATTAAATTTCAGTTATTGGATCTAATTTATTGTTTTAATAAGTAAAATCTAAACTGTGTGAAACATTATTTCCGTTTGCAGATGTTAAAACTTGATGTTTCCATCTTCTTCTACACTGATATTGAACGGGTCTGGAAATGAATCGTTCATTTGTTCAGTTCTGAATTAAAAACAGCTTCAGCTTTATGAGGAGCGATCATTCTGGAGACGAGTTCCCAGCGGCAACCAGGAAGGATCAACTGGATATGGGAATGAATCTGGAATGTCAGCATTTTACAGCTTAAATATTAGTATTCATGTCCTCCTCTAAAGCTCGGCATATTAACAGTAATGCAGATATCGGTGTTTGCACACATTTAAACAGTAATTCAGAATAATCTACAACAATTTTACAGATTAAATCCATCATCCAGATCAGATTTGCTCTTCAGAACCTTGGAAAAAAGCTGCTTTATTCCAATAAATGTGTTACATTCATTAAACCATTTTTCCAACGTCCAGATGGTTCTGCTGGACATTCTGTAGAAGAACGAAGGCTCAGTTTGCTTATTCTTATTCTTTCACTGGCATTTCTGTCTCGTCCCATTTTACCTCAATGACTTGTATGAAAAAACTGGCAGATTATTAATAAACCTGTTTTCTCACTTTAACTGACTCTATCCTGTATTTGTGGGACTCCTGGGGGCAGTCTGGCTCCTGACAAACTCAGAGAAATGTCGGGTCCAATTGGACCGGAAACCGTCTGAGTCCAGATTAGAAAGGCCCTCCAAAGTTTTAACATTAACCCTGAATTCAGTTTTTAGACGTTCTTGTCCAGATTCCTGAAGATCAGCAGCTAGAACGTTTTCTTAGGTTCTTTATTTGTTGATTAACAGGTTTCTGACCGGGACGGCACCAGAGGTGGTAGACCCGGGTTCTATTTCCCGCCTCGAGTCCTTTGCTTCCTGATTCAAAAGCTCTTCTCATTTTTGAAGGTTTGTGTTTTTATCTGAAATGAAAATAAATATTTAAAATCTGTTTGTTTTTGAAGCGGTTCTAATGGTTCTACTGCTGGTTCCAACAGTTCTATGGGTTCCATTACCAGTTCTGACGGTTTAATTTCACCTTCAGTAATTCTCTTATTTTTATGCATATTTTATTTGCTACATTTGAAATAAAAGTTCTCTTGGCTTTATTGTATTTTTTGACCCTTGTAACTTTAATATTCATCTGTAAATTTTATTAATTTTTATAGTTTTTTATTTACTTCATTAATTTCTACATTTTATTCCAGTTGTTTTAAATTCTGTAAATATTAAAATATGATCCTTTGTTTTTGGTCATTATGGAACCTGAACTGAGTCGAATTCATATTTTATCATTTTTATTCCTCCAACCAAACAACTGAAGCTGTTTTTTTCAGTCTTTTATTCACATTTTATTAACCAGGAAATGTTTTCAGGATCATTTGAAGCAAAGTTGAAGAAGTTTAAATATAACCAGCAGCTGATTTTATTCATAACTGGATGAAATGATAAAAATCAACTTTATGCTTTCCTTTAAAACTCTTTTCTTGTTCATTTTTCTGTAAAAATGTTGATTCACTCGGATTAATAAAACAGATTCAACCTAACTGATGAGGCCTCGTCTCTAAATGGGTTTAATTAATATATTTCTAGGTTTCAGTTCTGATCCGTCAGGATTAAATCAACCAGGAACCAGAACCAGACAGTTAACATGTCCCCCAGCTTTGTACGATGATATTTTAAAAAGATTAAAGATCTAAATTAAACTGATGTTGGTTCTGTTCGGATTTACTTGCCGACTGGATCCGGATAAAATGATCTTCAGTCTGACTGTCTGGAATCAGAGGAGCTTTAATCCCTTCATCAGATCAGAACCCGGGCTTCAGGATCTTTATTTTCTTGCTTTAAATCCATTTCTCTGGTTCCTTTTGGTTTTCAGCAGAACCAGTTAGCTGGCTTGTTTCACCACAGTTTGAGCAGCTAGAAAACGTTTGGACAGAACCATGTTTTACACCCACACACCAGGGCTAAAAACCCGGCTGATCTTCAGCAGAACTGAACCAGGGCCAGCTGATTTCCTGCAGCAGAGAAGCCAGCCTCACAATCAACAGTTTCATACCGATGACCTTTAACCTCAGGCAGAGAATTTCTAATTCTGATGGACTTTCCTAAAACATTCGTGTCTGAATGTGTTCGGATGTTTTCCCGTAAGAATCTGATCCTTCAGTCTGGAAACTGGAACAATGTAAAGACCTGTCGTTGTTCTGGGTCACATTACTGGGTCTGGTTACAGGAAGGTGATCAGGATCGTCAGCAGATTGGCTGCAGCATTACTGATGGTTCTGATCATCTCTAACTGACACCTCTGGGCTTTGATTCTGGAAAACTTTGGTTATTAATGAGCTTTTCTAGTCAGCTGCTCTTCCTGACTTTCCCAATTAGGGCTAAATTAGAGGGAATAACACAGGCTGAGGAAGCCACAGGGAGACTGACCTGCTCCTCAAGAGTTCCTGTACAGTTCAGGAAACCAAGCGGCATTTTTCGAGGTTCATCACAGTTCGGATTGGTAAAAACTAAACTCCACAAGTCGTCCTGCTTTCTAGTTCAAAGCCTCTTTCTGTACAAATTAAAGCATCTAATATCTGGAAACACGTCTGACGAAGCACAGACGGAGACTTCAGTTCTACAATAGAACATCCAGAACCCAGAGGAGGATGATTTTCTTCAGTCTGGTCTTTCAACATCAATCTGAACAAGAACAGCGCCCACTCCTGTCTAATTTGAACACTGCAGATTTTCCAGCAGTGCTAATGGAAACTACTAGATTCAATAAATGATGAAATTAATTAAAACAATAGAGCCCAACTGCAAAGTTTGCAAGGAGCTTCCAGAAACAGAAGGAATACTAGTGGAAAGAGAAGACTGGCAATTAATCCAATTATAATAATTGACAAAATTCATATTCACAAATTTTCATCTTCTTCACCTTTTTCTCCAGTTTTGGTTAAGGAAATGAAACTATGTTTTTACTATTTCTAAGAGTAGAAACAAAACAGCTGAAAACACAGGTTGTTGAATATGTTTAATTTATCCTAATCTCTGTAATTGCTTTTTTCCTTCTACTAAATGTATTTATTTTTTAAGCCTGTCTCCTGGCACACTTTGTAACAACTGGTAATGTACGACTGAAGACTTCCTGACATGGAACCACTGCTGAGGGATTTTTAAAGCTCTAATATATATAAAGACAATTTTCCTCATTGTTAGTCATTTCCTCTTTATTCTAATCATCCATGTTAACTAGTTCCTGCTTCTCCAGGTCTGAGCCGTTTCAGGTAAACATGTTCAGACAGTGAAGCTCTGAGACATTTTCTTTTCTCCAACACATTTTATTCACATAAGAGATTTTACATCTGAACCTGCAGAAATAATTACAGCAGTGTGTGTGTGTGTGTGGGGGGGGGGGGGGGGGGG